>CAUYQV010033884.1:0-21939 GCA_963574575.1 Galagoides demidoff | reverse complement strand
GTGGCTATTTCACCAGAATATGAGTTTTATATTATTTTTGTTAATTTTATAATGTTAAACTGTAATAATAACAAATAATTGTTGAGAAGTGATTATTGAGAACTGCTTATCAAAGTTTGCATTGTTGTCAGGCCCTGCCCTGCCCCCCTGCCCCGCCCCCCTGGCCATGTTGTCCCGCTTAACAAATGTTAAAATCTGGTCACCCTATTCATACAGGCAAAAATAAATGTCATTAAATCCATGTGGGAAAAGTTTGTGCCGTTTAGTCTTCTGTGCTCTCAGAAAATAGATATCCTTATAGAGAATAGAAGTTTCTCAAAGTTCCATAATCAATTATAGAAGCATAAATAAATAATAATAAGATCTATAGCTACTAATTAATAAGAAAGAGTCACAAGAGAACAATAGAGAGCAAAGAACATACCAAAGAATAAGCCAATTGATTTAAAATTCAAATGCCTCATAAGCAGAAATCCTTAATATTTTAATTTTTCAAATTTTTGTTCCAAGGACTTACTTGGCTGATAATTCTGACTCAAATTGTAATTTAAATTTGTAAAATAAAATACAGTTCTAAAAATACCAAATATAGTCATGTAGAGGTCCACTCATGAAATTGTTGGTGTTCTTGGAATTAAGGTTAAAAATTGCAGGTTGGAGTAAATTTGGTCCTTTTTTTTTTTTAGGCATAGTCTCACTCTGTCACCCAAAGTAAAGTGTCACCCAGGTTATGGCATCCTCATAACTCACAGAAACCTCAAATTCTTGGGCTCAATCGATCCTCTTGCCTCAGCCTCCCAAGTAGCTGGGAATAAAGGCATCAACCACCATGCCCACCTAGTTTTTCTATTTTTAGTAGAGACCCAGTCTTTCTCCTGCTCAGGCTCCTCTGGAGCTTCTGAGCACAAGCAATCCACCCCAGCTCAGAAAGCTAGCACCACAGGCAGAAGCCATGCATGCTCCTGGACTTGGAGTAACCTTGAAATTGAGACAAACAATTGATGTTAATGATAACGGTTGGAGAAGCAAGGAGTTGTATCTGAAAAACCCTGAGAAAAAGGTGAGAAATAAACATTTTCATGTAGCATCTCTCCTAAACTGACCCAATTAAAAAAAAAAAAAAAAGATTATCAGTTAAATAAAAAACTTCATTTATTTATGGGATTTCAACTCATGCAAGGTAAAAGTTCAGAGTTATTTATTTTTTAATTCAAGCTACTCAAAATAACTTATTGGCTTTTTGAAAGTATAAAAAGACAGCATAGATATTCTCTTTATATTCAAGGCATGTTAGGTAAAATATTATAGTTTAACTGATAGTGCTGTAGCTCACATGTATTGAGCTTTTAACTGTGAACAATTTTAAATGTTTTATATCGCTTGACCCAGGTAATCAACACAGCTACTCAGAGAAGTACATGCAAATATCATCAGCACATTTACACAGTAGTAAAGTGAGGCACGGATTGACTAAGTAATTTATACAAGGTCATTGAGCTGCTAAGGGGCCAAGCGTAAATTTGAACCCAGACAATCCAGCTCCAAAGCCAGCCCTGGAATCCTCAAGACTTTCCAAAATGATTATGTTATCCTGTCTCCTCTTTTCAAGAAGAGCTTGTAAGACATGAATTTCTACCCTAGTTCTCATCATACTTGCAAAAAGTCTTTATAGATACTCATTCTCAAATTAGAATCTATTTAGATCACCTTAAAGGTTTTTCCGAAAACATTTTGGGGATTCACACATTTTTTTTTCTTTTTTTCGGTGGGTCTAGGGAAGACTCTAAGCATTTGGGTTTCTATGAAGTTCTCAGGTGATGGAGGTGATGTGGAAGTGATGGTCCAGACACTGTACTTTGAGAGCTACTATCCTAAATCAGTGGAAAGAGGAAATCTCAGAGAGAGTGTATCTCTTTAAAGGAATCAAATATGTAGCTAAGTATTGGAACCACTGCTTTCAATGATATATTTTATTAAATATGTTGTGGAAGATTAAAATTATGAGCCTTAAAAATAAATGGAGTGTGGCTTGGCACCTGTGGCTCAAGTGGCTAAGTGGCTGGTGGGTTCGAATCCAGCCTGGGCCTGCCAAATAACAATGATGGCTGCAACTAAAAAATAGCCAGGCATTGCGGCAGGTGCCTGCGGTCCCAGCTACTTGGGAGGCCGAGGCAGGAGACTCGCTTGAGCCCAAGAGTTGGAGGTTGCTGGGAGCTGTGATGCCACAGCACTCTACCCAGGGCGACAGCTTGAGGGTCTGCCTCAGAAAAAAAAAAAAATAACTGGAGTGAACGACACTCTGTAGTTTAGGGATCACAGATACCCACCTTGTAAATATGTACTCTGTCTCTGCCTTCTACTTCTTTCCTTCTGTATAATGCTTTTCTTTCCATTAATTTACTATGCAACAATATCATTTTTTCCTTTAATTTTTTTTTCAGGAGTTCATAGTCATTTTTTATTATGGAGTCATATTAGTTTACCTGAGCCAGGATTCTTAGGTTGTAACCTTGCTGTTTTCTGACTCTGGAACACACCATCATAGAGGATGGTGCCTGTGCTGTTTAGAAGCATTCCTTGCAAAAAGGAAGTGCGAGCAGCAAACTTAACAACCACGGCCTTGAGGGGTGACCTTGTCTTTAGGTATCAATTCTTCTGTAGGAGCCCAAGGACAAATTCCTCTGAACTAGAGACTAAGCTCACCTTCCATAGTCTTACTTTCCATATCGCCTAATAACTCTTCAAATAAACTATACACATGTGTGATCCAGGAATGAGATGAAAATGGAAAAGGTGTTTCCCGATGGAGATGGGTTTCATTATCTGCACATATAGTATCAGGAACTATCAGGAGAATATTTCACTATGTTTCACTTTCATTGTGGTATTCTGCTGCCAAACTTCTTAGGGAGTGAAAATGCACATTAAAATCACAAAAATGAATTCTCTCCTTGCAACACAATCTAATATATACACGTGGAGAACAGAGATCCGCAGACACATTATCACAGCACCCAATAAGATACAGTGTAGAATTGGGAGAGTGAAAGACGAGGTGACACACACACACGTGCACCTGCCACCATTTATGAGACTGATTTTATTTCTCAAAGATTCAACTAAAATGCTGTTGGTAAAGTTGAAGCTTAAAAAAATAAAGGTCCACATTAACTGGAAGATTTTTTTAGAGAAATAAAATGTTGATTCTTGTCACTAATTTAACTGACTCACTCCATGATAAGGAGAATAACATCACAGTAAGTTAAGCAGCAAGACATTGTTTAAAATGTAATCAGCATTTTCTGTGTATCTCACATCACGTTCTGGGGTGAGCATAAGTTCTCAGGTCTTACATACTGTCCCTGACAGTTTTATCTGGCCACCTATTGGTTTCTATCTTATTTCCTAAAATTGGGAAAATAATAGGTAGAGAAACAACTAATAAAAGTCAAGGAGGATTTAAGTTTTCCTTCTTGTGTGGGGGCGTCTCATTTAGAATTCTCAGAACTCGTTCCCGAGGGTTGATCAACTCTGTGAGTAACGCCACTTCTGAGAACCATCATGCAGAGTTTCTTGGTAGGAGCAAGTGCTGTCACCAGCGCAAGCCTATTCCATTGTTATCCAGAGTAAGTGTCATTTTTCAAAATGCATTTCCATTTATGCTTTCATGGCACTGTCACTAGGGGTCAAGCCTGGATTTCACGGGGACAGTTATTGGATCTGTCAGCTGAGTTAGTCTGATCCCAACTTTACCTTGGTTTGTTATTCTCTTTCCTTTCCCTTTGGGCTGCATCCTTGTGAATATAAAAAACTGAGATGTATTCTTTTTTGAAACCCCTCACAATTTCAGTGAAGTCTTAATGGAGTGGCAGAAAATTGTCTTGAATTAATGTATACATGAATATAATTAAGAGCTTGCGAATTACCTTAGAGTTTTAGTCTTTTTTTCCATTATCATTAATTATAGGGTATAAGCCACTGTATTAATGCTATATAGTATTCAAAGGACCAGGCCATAATGATGAATCATTTTGACAAATAATGATCATTTTGATAAAGACCCAATATATGACATGAAAAGCTCACATACATAAGTATGTTGTGGGAATTTCAGCCAGTTATATAACAGGACAATGAAACTTATACATAAAACTTTTATAAACTACCTGAAATAGACTTTATTCTATTGTACTAAAAATAATTGATGAAGTGGTATATATGTATCCCTTTGAAGATATTAATCTTAATTTTTTTTTTTGTTTTCTGTTAAGGTCATCAGTAAAACCACTCCAAGTTTGTCAGAAGTAGCATCTGAATGAGATCACTATTCATTTTCAAAGGAAGAGGATCTTCAGTTAGGTCATCAGAATTGGAGAGTGGCTTAGACGGGAAGAGGTGGGAATTCCTAGCCCTCTCCATGCCTTGCACTCTTAGGCCAGGATGAAAATTCTGAACTTATTATATGTTCCTTGGCGGTGAAGGGAGACTGACCCTTACCATAAACTATAAATGAGTAAGGGCATATCATTATATTGTGAAGTAATTATATAATGTATTCAATCTGGGCTATATTTAAGTCTTAAAGAAGGAAATTTTTATTTATTCTGGAAGGATTATGCCCCAAACCAGGACATAAGGATACCTTACCTATTGGAGACCTGAGATTGAGCCTCACCAAACAACTCAGATTCTTTGGTGGGGAGAGTCAATTTCCTATATTTGCATTAATTTTTATCTCTGAGATGATGTTAAAAAATTTTTTTAATGTTCTATTCTCCTCTGTGACCTTTATATTTATTGAGAAATTCTGTATTCAGTATGTGTCAGGCTCTGTGCTGTTGGTTTGGGGAGTGTATGGTCTGTAATACAGAGCAGAACACAGGGAAGTTTATAACCATAGTAGGCAGGAGTCTTGGAGAACACACCTGCGTTTTTTACGCTCCCACATCTTTATACCAGTGGTTATTATTAACAGACCTTGAGAAGAAAGTGACTCTTGAGGACTGGAGTAAGAGGATTAAAAATGATTCCCCCTCCATTGCTAGCCTTGGAGGGCCAACACTTGATTTTATTAAACGAATCAGCAGTTTTCTGTTCAACTTCCAAAGCATTTTAATTCATTTTTCTATAAGGTCATTCTCTATTCAAGGTAAGAAACTGCTAATTCAATGTGTCTTTGATATCATTTTCTTTCCAGTAAAATACTTCTGGCCAAACTGCAAGAACACAGTTTCCATTGTTCTCTACGATAATGTAACTTGCAGCAAATGTGAAAGAGAAACTTATATTAACTTTGATTGCATTAGACCAGATTGAATCCATTTAACATATTAAAATTGAAAGGAGACAGACTTCTGAATGAATATATATGGTAGATTCTCTTTAGGAAGATGGGAAACATTTGATAACTCTCTGAAAAATTAATACATATGTATATGTAAACATATACACATATTTCACATACATTGATTTACATGATCCTCTAAAAGGATGATATGAACTACATAGTAGGAAGTTTTTTTTTTTTTTTTTCAAAGATGGAGTCTCTCTCCGTTGTCCAGGCAAGACCACCATGGCCTTAATTCAGCTCACAGCAACACCCAACTGGGGCTCGCACTATCCTCCTGCCTCAGTACCTGACCTGAAACTACAAGTGCCCCTCACCATGCCTGGCTAATTTCTTTTTTCTGTTTTTAGTAAAAACAAAGTCTTTCTCTTGCTCAGGCTGGCTTCAAATCCCGAACCTCAAGCAGTCCTCCCACCTCTGCTTTCCAGAATGCTAAGATTACAGGTGTAAGCCATTGTGGTTGGTCAGGAAGTATTAATAGTAACATCATTTAACAGAGGAGAAGACAAACTATGAACAGTGTCAATTAGATCCCTAGTCAGAGAGAATAACAGTCAAGGCAACATTGGTATTTAAACCAAAGGTGGGATGCTTTGCCAAGTGACATTTCAGTTCCATGCTAACTGTGCTCAGGAGCGCCCCTTCCACCCCCTGAGTTGCCCAGCAAACTCCTGAGCTCACTGCTGAGAGTTTCTCTACTCATCTCTATACTGCCAACTCTAGCCATAGAGATGGGAGGGAATTGACAAGCTTATCCCTCATATTAAAGAGTGTGTATATAACATGCATTAGACCTTGAGACGTCTCGTTAGTAGTTAGAAATGTTAAATGGTATTCAGAATTTGAAATTTGAAAGCCTGAGTCCTGCTTTATTTCTATTCCTCTTCACACCTGACTTTATACTTTGAAGATTTAGCAATGAGGAGTCTTCCCTCTGGCCCTAATTCATATTATGTTTGCTTCCTAACATTTTGTTTTGGCTGAATTTTGTTTTTCTATAGGAAGTATATACTCTTCAACTTCTGGGCTCCACCGTCCCACTGCACACTAGGTGTTTTATACTTCTGACTCACTCAGCTGTTTGCTCAACTGGCTCCTGCAGAATGTGATCATGTGACCCTAGATACTAAATTTGTTATGAGCTCCAAATACCTTCTGTCACAATACGCATTCTCTGTGTAGTGTACTCTAGGAGAAACGTAATGCTCAGGAGTTAACACCTATGGAAAGGAAGGCAGGAAGGGAGAATTAGAGAGAAGGTAAAATTCAGCCATGATGGCAAATGGGAGCCTTCTGGGTTCAGCTGTTTTCGTAGGGGACATCAGAGGTGAAATGGCTCACCCAGGAATCTCATGTTCAGAGGGAATGGCCAGTTATCAGATGTGGGTTGTACCTAGAAAGACATGACTGTAGGCTAGACGGCCTCTCTGAATTGAAACAACCCCTAAAGTGCTGAGTTTGAGTTTCCAGCAACAGGAACAAGAATTGTCTTTTTTCTTTTTTTTCTACCCTGGTAGAGAGCCCCGTAGCATCATCATCGCTCATAGTAACCTCAAAATCTTGGGTTCAAGCCATCTTCTTGCTTCAACCTCCTGAAGGGCTAGGACTATAGGCACTGGCAATGCCCCAGCTAATTTTTCCATGTTTTAGTAAAGAGAGGGATTCACTCTTGCTCAGACTCGTCTCCAGCAATTCCCCCGTGTTGGCTTCCAGCGCGCTGGGACTACAGGGGTGAGCTACCACAACCGAGGGAGCCTGTTCTTAAGGTGGGAACCGGTGGGGCTTCCCCATTCGACTTTTACACCATAGCATCTTCAGCCTGCCAAAGGGGTTTGGTTAGAACTTAGATAAAGTAGGTTCACAAAAGCTTCACACTCTGAACCAGCTTAAGATGATGGAGAATAGAAAATATGTTTCTAGATATTTTAATTATTTAAACTCAGATATTAATCAACCTCATCATAATGTCTCCATCCCCATCAGAACTACTGAAAAGTACAGATCACGGTCTTATTTAACACTTAGTTACTTACTTTCTAGATTTGGAGCTTTTAAATGTTCAAAATAGAGAAAACAGTACTGGCGTCTACTGGAACGTTTCATCTTCCCACTGTGAGTGGTGCGCTCAGCTACAGTAATAAAGCCTGCAGGAATGCTCATGCTGTCAAAATACTGCTCAAGAACCAGTTTATCATACGCACATTGGGGTAAGTTTTAGTCATGTCATTTTCTTATCATTTTACATAAAATAGAAAATGTCTTTTAGGTTTCATATTTTGTTTTTTGCTTATCCTACAAAACACTGTTTATTAATGTGAATTTTTAGAGTTTTAGGGCCTTGGAATGATTTGCAACAGATCCCAAGTCATAATAGAAGCAAAAATAAAAACAATGATTTTGAAAAAAGAAAAAAACCATCACATTCACTCATCTTTGGGATCTGGCTTTTACTGGATATATGTTCTCACGTGTGTACGTCTGTCTAGATCTTTAAGAATAAGATAAATAGCCCAATTTTTTTTTTTGGGCAGAATTTTACTGAAAGGCAAAAACATAGTATATTTTAAATTCAAATTTATTTTTTTTCTTTTATTCCATAGGTAAGGAGACTATGTTAAGTGTTCTAGTTCCTACATTTTTATAATTTTACATAATTACTTGCTTTTATTTCTTTCAAGTAGTATTTGTTTGCCTACTTATATAGACCAATACAAATAAATGTGTATGTTTATTAACTTTCTCCCTTCCTACGTACTCAGTGGTTGCTGTAACACGAATTCCTTCATCCTAAACTCACGGCTAGCCCTATCTGTACCACCAATCACATCCATGAACCATGACACAAAGAAAGATAAGGACTTCATATGTGGAATCTACAAATCTTAACCTCACAGAAGCAGAAAGTAAATTGATGATTACCAGGAGCCCTGCACAGAGGAAACGGGAGAAATGTTGCTCAAATGTTACCAATTTTCAGGTACAAACTGAACAAGTCAGGGGATCTAATGTGCAACATGAGGGGTGCTGGATTTGTTAATTAGATTGTAGCAATCATTACACAATGTAAATAAATATATATCAAATCATCATCACATTGTACACCTTGAAAATGTACAACCTTCTACTTTGACAATTACATATTTATAATTAAAAAGACAAATACATTGGGTGGCGCCTGTGGCTCAAAGAAGTAGGGCGCCAGCCAGTGTGCTGAAGGTGGCGGGTTCAAACCCAGCCCCAGTCAAAAACTGCAAAAAAAAGAAAAAAAAAGACAAATACATGATTGGAATCTACCATATATGTGTCTTTCTTATTTTAATTTTTTAAATTTGTCATACCATAGCTACTAGTAAGATTTACTACTGCTATTGGATTCTGCAGAAAACTATTAAGTTTACAATGGAGTAACTGGGATGATGTTTGGTTTGCCTCTTACTGGATAAACCACCTGGACTAGTTAAACTTTGTGTTTATCTCAGTTTTCTTTGTAATAAGAAATTTGCTTACCCAATATGAGAATTAAATAAGTTAATAGATAGAAAGAGCTTAACCGAAGTCGTAGAATATTATCGGAAACTCATTTATAGATCTCCTCTCATATTTAAAAGTAACTTTAACCTAGAATGCCTTTCTGATAAAGAATTAGAGAAATGATCACTGGGCAAAGTAAAATATGAATAAATGAAAAGGCACATACTAATTACAATATGGGTTTCATAAAAGAGAAATTAGAGCTGCTCACTCACATCAGAATTTGTTCTATGAAAGATCTAAATTACATATTAAGAAATTCTCTCAATTTATAAAATTAAATGTAGACTGCTTTTAGTATTGTATTTTTATTCTTTATCTTTCCTGTTTTGGTTTTGGAAAATTTTAATGGTTTTGGTCTATTTATTTATTTACTTATTTGTTTATTTAGAGACAAATTCTTACTCTGTTGCCCCAGCCTAACTAAGAGCAACCTTAAACTCCTGGGTGCAAGTGAGCCTCTTGTCTTAGCCTCCACAGTAGCTGAGACAATACGTGCCCGCCACAACTCGTGGCTTTTTTCTTTTTTCAATTTTTTTTTTTTTTAGAGATGTAGACTCAAGCTATCCCCCTGGGTAGAGTGCCATGGCATCACAGCTCATAGCAACCTCCAACTCCTGGGCTCAAGTGAGTCTCCTGCCTCCGCCTCCCAAGTAGCTCGGACCACAGGCATCTGCCACAACACCTGGCCATTTTTTTGGTTGCAGCCATCATTGTTCTTTGGCGGGCCTGGGCTGGGGATTCGAACCCACCACCTTAGGTGTATGTGGCTGGCACCTTAGCCGATTGAGCCACAGGCACTGAGCCTCTTTTTTCAATTTTTAGTAGAGACAAGATCTCACTCTTGCTCAGGCTGGTCTTGAACTCCTGGGCTAAAGGCATCCTCCCGCTTCAGCCTTCCAGAGTACTAGGATTACAGGCATGAGCCACCATGCTTGGATAGTTTTTGGTCTTTTTATAAGAAAATGAAATGTAACACCTGTTACATCTAATTCAGTAAAGAAGTACTACCAATATTAGCAAAAATGTTTTAAGTTCAATGTCAATATTTAATTGTAACAATTCTATTTCTCCTTACAGTTGAAATAATAATGAAGAATATCAGTACAGTGAACTTTTAAATAGAATTGTGATACTATTTGTCATAAAAACGAAACTCAGCTGTTCTTTGTGATTTCATATTTTTTTTCATTGTGATAGGTAGAATTACTCCAAGGATAGGTTGTATTTAACTTTTCAGCTATAAATCAGTACAAATCTTTGTCTTTTCTGCTTCTTACCATGACTTAACCAGGTCAATATCTATAGGGAATTTAAATTATTAAGGAGGAAAAAAAACTAATAAAATATCAGCACTGCATATCTAAATATATACATTCATTCTATTTGGAATCTCAGAGTTTATTACGGACACACAGGCACCGAGACATGATGGATAAAGAGATATTTCCATTAGGATAAACTGAGATGAAGAAAGAGAGGGGGATAGAACCAATATTTTAGTTAACTTTCATAACCAAAAACAGAAGCTTTGGTTTAAGATCACATCTATTTAATTCAAAGCTAAGTATTTTATATAGAAAGTTTAATCTGAAGAAGAAAAAAGCATAGCATATCATTTACAGGTGTGTTAAATATTTTTCTTGTTTTCCTGAAGCTATGTGGCTCTGTCTGCTGTATCACTCTGTTCCACTACACTGGTGACACTAGCACAAGATGAAACTCTGGTGTCGGTGCTCTGGACAATGAAATGTCTTTCCTTTCAAGTCTCTTCTTATACATAATAGTTACTGGACTTATATTGCTGATCTCAACCTGGGATTTCATTTTGAGTTCCTCCCACGCTAGAACCACGTCTTACTCACTCAGCGATTCTTCACTTCGTCATGTCTCAGCCCTTCAGGGACCATTCTGTCATGCCATCCTGCTGGCACATCTTCTGTGTGGAAAACTGTCCCTTCAGTTGTCATTCTCCTCCACAAAACTTCACAGTTCTCTGCTTGCTCAGCCAAACTTTGAGTAAGTGATGTTTGTTTACACTGCCTCTTCTCTTTTTTTCATTCACTCCTAGCTCCACTTCCAGCTTGGTTTTGATCCCCAGCATTGCAATGCACAGGCTCTGTCGAGGTTCCGACACTTTCCCTGCTCTTCATCATACGTGGACTTTACTGCCATCCTCTGTAGACAGAGTCCCTTCTGCTCTGAGTTTTGGAGCACTCTCAGGATTTTCATCCCACTTTACCTGCTTCTCTTTCTCATCCTCATTTGATTCTCCCCCTCTGCTCAGCTCAGCTCCCCTCTCCTCAATCTCTCCAGGTGATCTAACCCATTCCCTCCTTATGCTACCAAGTCCTGAGTATAAGATTACTGATGACCCATTTCTCCCGCTACATTGTAAGCATCACAAGGACTGTGACCTTATCTGTCTTACTCACATTCATATCACCAGCATCCAACTTTATTCCAGACTGCACAGTAGAAACTCAATAAATCATTAGAGTATGTAGAATAATTAATAAATAAAATTAATGAAAACAAATAATTGCCAGTATCTCTCTTACAGGCCTATCTATTCATGCAGAGCTTCATGAATCCTACAAAGATAAGAGAAACCAGACAACACTGAAACCATTTTGGCAGAATTTTTAAAGTATAGTCATCTCTTAAGAATTAAGACACATATAAAAAGGCTGGCATGTAAGTTTATCCTAAGAAAATAAATATATAGTTGTATATGTAATTAGGAAACATTTAGTGTTTTTGAAAACATTTTGTTACATGATTGAATATGGAAAGGTCACAGCAGAATTAGAGAACATTAAGTCAAGGAAATCCATCATTGGTCTTATAGCCTATAATCAGAACATCATTACAAGCCAAATGAGCATAATTTGTCACTCTGAAAATTCTCAGGTTGAGAATCAGGTCATTTCAAATGCCAATTTCCATAGGGCAAACAGGTCGCGTAGTCCACCTGTTCTGTATATTTCTCCCAGATAACTTTCAAAGCAGCTGACTTTCTAAACTATCATTCATTGCTAACAGGGTCTCCTGAGTTTCCCTTCCAATGGCCTCCATTTATAGATAGCTTTTTTCATTAAAACCCAGATAGAATTATTTGAAAAAGGCTTTTAGATGGTAGTTTTGACAGTATCTAATAAATACTGTGTATAAATATTCATGACCTTTGATCTAACATTGTCAGTATCAAGATATGCAGCTTCTTCTCATTTATAACTATATTAGCAACAATAAATAATTTTGTGGAACTTTTCTTATGCTGGGGATGATGTAACTCATTCATTTCTCCAAAGAACCCTATGGGAAGCATACTACTCACACACCCATTTCACAGTAAGCAAATTAAAGCAACAAGATGTTAACTACATTGCTGGAGGTCAAATCGCTGGTAAATGTACAGCTGGAACTTGACCCTGGGCACGCTTGTTCTAAAGCAGGCATCCTCAAACTATGGCCTGTGGGCCACGTGCAGCCTGCCTAGGACATGTATCCAGCCTGCCAGGTGTTTTTGCCGCCACTGCCTGTCCTGCTTAATAGCCGACTCATCCCAGGGCCCACAGTCTGGCCCTCCAATGACCTGAGGGACAGTGAACTGGCCCCCTGTTTAAAATGTTTGAGGACCCCTGTTCTAGAGTCCATTCTCCCAACCTGCTGTGTGCACCAGGAGGTCTTAGACAAATACATGTATACAGAGAATTGTGTTAGTGGAAAAGAACTGGAAGATTTACATCCAAGCTAGAAGTACACATACTAAATTCTGTTTCCAATTGTGTGTGGTCAGCACCAGTGGAGAATTCTTACATTGATAACCAAAACACTAGATGCAAGGGATGCTGGAAGCCAAGAAAGGGCAGGTTGTGAGGGATGAGGTGCGGGAAGTTATCTGTTGGGTATAATGAACAATATTCTGGTGAATACTGACCAGGTGCACTGAGAGGTGTCCATGTAACACAAACTGTCCATGTAACACAAACACGTGTACTTCTCTAATAAACTGAAATTTATAAAAAAGTGAATGAGCACTCTGATCAGCAAGGAGACAGTAATAGTAGTCTCTCAAGGAAGCCAGTGTCATAGGTATTTGGCTTCTGGACAGAAACTGAAAGATAACATCTTAACGTATGCTCTTGACTGGTTTGTGAGAAACTCCTACCAGATGCCATAGACCTCAGACAAGGAGCAACTGAGGACTGAATTCTGACCACCCTTCTTTTTTCTAAATTTCTTCCTGAAGGACCTAGAGAGTGTTACAGCCAGAGGCCAACCAGTGTAGAACTTCCATGTACTGATTTACATTTTGCTTACAACTTCTGCTCTCCTGGAATATACCCATCCCTCTAAAAAACCCTTGCGTGTAAGCCCTGTGGGAGTTCAAGTTTGAAAAGTAAGGTGTAAGTTCTCTGCTTGGGGCAATAAAATGCCTTAGCTCTTCCTGCAAAAACCAAAACAAACACAAACAAAATAAAAATAATAAGCAAAATAATTTTATAATAACAGCAATTTAATTTCCTCTCACTGCTTCACTCAACTTGTTCAGTGCTGAAATTTCTTCTCTTTCCTCTTTGCCCCTGGATTAAAAAATTAGCATTAGAGGTGGGTAGATAAGAGAGGTGAAAAGAATTAAATCTCATCTAATTTGTAATGTCCTAAACGAGCTCAGTGCTTCCCGGAACTGGGAGATCTCTAAAACCAGCTCATTTGTTCACAGTCCTTATCTGTAGGTATTTGGGGACCTCCCCTCACCTGCAGCCACGTTTCAGGTAGCTGACTGCCCACTTGTTAACCCCTTGGGATCCGATGGTCTCTCTCCAGGTTCTGTCTGGTCAGTTTTCACTGATCTGGGTACAGTCTAAACCAACCCCTTTCTCTCCCAATGCATCTCCTCTGCATATTCCAAATCCAGGCAGTGTAAACACATATGCACATGTGTACACTTCTCCAAGATGAAATCCAGAAACTGAGAAAGGACCGACTTGAGCAGCTACCTTCCTTTGCCCATCTCTCTTCGTATACGCTGCAGATTTTACTGTGTCTCTCTTTGCCCTAGAATACACATAATGAATCTCTAATTGGTCCCCTTACAGGCTGACCAGAACAGACAGGTAAATTAACCCACCTCCTTTCCTTGGCATTAGAATGGAGTAAATGTCAAGCAGTTTTTTTCCAAAGACATTCACTTCAAAAATACCTTATAGGAGGGAGGGCATGTGGAGAGATCTCACCTGATGTGCACACATGTTAGGGTATAAAACGAGCCCTCCCCCAGGGGCTTTTTCACAACTGGAATTTTAACCTGGAAGTGAGAATAATGTAACCTAACATTTTGTACCCTCATATGAATTTGAAATTTAAAAGCATCCTTCTATAACTAACCAAAAAAGTACTTTTACAACCCAAGTGGGTACGGGTACCCGAAAGTAATCAGGTATAACATAAGTGTTTTGAATTTGTAAATCCACTTCAATTACCAAACTTTCTAAAATCTTACTGTAATCAAGTCTAGAAATATTAACATTCAATTACAATTTTTAAATTTTATCTGGAAGTAAGGGAGAGATTCATATTTCGAGGCATTATTAACTTCAAGCCATTCTTTAAGAAATGAAGAATGGCTTATTTTTATCCATTCATTTAAAACTCCACTTAAACACTATTTGCTATTAAAATAGAGACCAATTGCACAAAACTTTAAGAAGACAATGGGTTTAGTACCTTTGATTGCACTTCAAAAGACACAGTTTCTAACTACTTCTCATGGACAACCAAAAAATGTAATGAAATTTAATATCTCATTTGTATAATAAAAGAATGAGACCGATTGATGTTTTAAGTTTTATTGGTTTGAACATTGTATAATTTAAAATGCACATGTGTTCTGCTGAACGCGTGGGGTCTCTGGAGGGTTCTCCTAAGATTCTGGGCTGGTTTCCAAGACACCTGCCCTGTTTTAATCAGCCCCACTTTTATACTTTGTTTATGACGAGGTCTTGCATTAAACTGCACTTGAAGAAAAGGTTCTATATTTATAATTTATTATTATTATTTTTTTGAAACTACTACTCAAAGTACATTAAATGCCTCTCTCTCTTGTTTTTTTAAATGACAGAACCTTTCCTATCCTGTCATGTATATCTTGTGATACTCACTGTCCTTATGATGTAACTGGCTCTATCCTTTCCAGCAACTCACCAGCACTGTGTACTTTTGCCATCTACAACTTACGTAAACAAGAGTACTTCATGACTTGAAAATCCAAGGGCCCTTATGACATTATTTATGGAATACTTGTTTTAATGCAGAGTTTTTCTGACTGTTCACAGGCATCTTTAGTCCAAATTGTACCCCACTTTCTTTTTAATAAGAGCTTCCATGAAAGACAAAGACATTAGAAAATTGAGGTTATTTTTAACCATAGCCAGTACAGAAATGTTTCAGTTTTCTGTCTTAAATAACCCCTTTAATTTTAAAATGTAGTCACTTAAGAACTGTTATGGACATTAATTATACCATAATACCATTATCTGAACATGAACAATAATTATCTATAAAATGTATTCTTTCTGATTTCCATACAGTACTGAAAACGTTTGCTAAAATCCAAAAGTATTTATCAGAATATGTTTAAAGTTATTTGATTTATACGTTGCATTTTTTATTTATCACCAGTTTAATGATTGTTTTCCCAGCCCTTTGTACTTACACTTCCTTATGGGTAATCTGCACATATTGTTTCAAACATGTGATATGAACTTCATGAAAATAAAAGGGGGTGAGAAGGCTACTGAAATCACTTGTAACCAGGTTACGTACGGTTATGATCATTTCACTTAATTCTATAAAATACTCAGAACTAGTCAATAAAATCCTTCATTTTTTGGAAGTATTTATTTTCAATAATAGTGAAAATTGCATGCATCACATTTGCTTTAAGTCATGATGAAATTGTCTAGAAATATGTTTTATAAAGTTTTTAGCCTACATTAGCAGTATTATATGTCTGACCCTTACTGACCTAATTTCCCCTATAGGTTTCAAGTCTCTAGACATTCTGATGCGTTATCTGAATAATATCTTCATTCAGTAGTGAGCCTGGTTTAATGAATACCCAAGGCACAACAATTATAAAACTCTTAAGTTGTATTCCCAAGGAAGGGTATCGTTTTAATAACCAGAGCCACTTGAGTCATGACCTTCTATTTGCAAGGTTGATGTCATATAATGATTCTATTTGGCTCAAGATAATTTATTTAACCTTTAATTTAAAATGACATCATTAAAATAGAGATAATAAAGTATGTTTTCTCCTTTGAAAGCCTTCCATGACCTCATAGTCTACATATCACTGGGAATAGGGCAGAGTTTGGCAAAGGGTTGGGGGTCTGCTGAGCTGAGACTTGAGAGTTGAAAGAGGGGATTATGGCTAACAGGTATAAAGACCCAATCCTACAGACCTGCTGAAGTGTAACTGAATGAATGGTAGAGAATTTCCTTTCTTATAATTTTTTAAATCAAAGAAAAATCAATATGTATATTTGAGATGAAAATAGTCTTTTCTTCTGCATTTCTACTTTTAGGCAGGAATTTCAAAGATAATTATGTTTCTCTTTTTTTTTCCATTTATTTTCGAAGATAGAATAAATCATAAACTTTATTCTTAATTATCAGATAGGTACACCTTTATATATGGAAAGACTAAAAATATAGAATAAGTATAGCAGCTATTGAGATAATCTAGATTTATTTCTAAATAATTTTTTTCACATTATAATATTTTCTAGAGATAAAGCTGTATTTCAAATTTGTACAATGTAATTTCTGGAAGTTCACATATGTTACTTGTTTGTATAAACTAAAAGCAGGATAAAATGAATTATTTTCAGTAGTTAAACAGTTTCTTACATAGGAGTATTAGATAGGTAGCATGGTCTTATGTGTTTTTCTAAATTTTATGAAAATAAAATTATTCTTGAAATTGCCAACATAATTAGCTATTGCAGAATTCAGAAATGTGTGAGCTTTTATTCTGTTGAAGAGAACTAATTTGAAGCATAAACTTGAAATGCTTATTTAATAACTATCATATTTCATAGATTCCTGGTCAAATATGGGTAAGTTACTTAAAGAAAATGGGGGAAGAGAGCAAAAGACACAATTTTTGTTGTTAACTCAATAACTATTGAAGAAAGAGAAATAAATCTTCCACTTTTTAATGGTCTAGTGGTTCTTTTTAGAACGCAGCAGACATCTGCAGAATTCCAGAGATAAGAAAGAACTAAACAGAAGTAACCTTGAAAGCGACTGTGTAACAAATAGTAGCACCCTGGTTTCTTGAGGAATATAACCCATTAACTCTGTGATTTTGTTTCCTGTTAGCTAAAAACTTTTCCTAGGGCCTAACATCTGAAACTGTAACTGTATAACTTTATAACTATAAAGGAACTAAGAATTGTATAAAAGTGCTTTGTGAGAACAACAGGTAGAACTCAGTACTTTACACCTACAGGCACCTGAGTTCTCCAGAGCATAAAATCCTTTCCCCTAGGATCTTTCATGAGAGTCTGTTGGTTTCAATTCACCAATCATGCAACACTATTATCTTTATAACCTTTAAAAAGTCATTTATGCTAATACTGTCATAATTTGCTTCTCTTAATAACGGAACTAATAACATTTGAAGGTTCTAAGAGAAAAAAATGGTAAACTCGTGGCAAATTGAAAATTACTAAACCCATTCTATATATTATTACTATTTACATGAATGTACTTTAAAGGTACATCCTTTGCGGATTTGTAAAAATAATCAGTGTTAACACATACCCTATGTAACACTATGTAACAAAAGTTTAACCATGTCTAAGGAAATACTTTCACCCTTTCAGAGCAATTACTAATAAACCATTTCCCTCCAACCCAAATCATACCTGGTTATTCAACTTGATCTGCTCCAGAATAATAGGGCTAATATTTAGAAAATATGTTTCAGATATTATCCACCTAGTGTGTTAGCATTAAAAAATATGCTTATATATTTAAAATAGTGAGGGCCTACAAATATTTTTCCTAAAGTTATAGTTCTTCCACAAAAAATATTCCATCCAAAATGTAAGGTCTTGCAAATCATCTAAACAGCAAAGGAGAGAGTGAAAAATCAGCTAAATTAAAGGCACCTTGAAAAGAATGGGTTGAGCATCATAATAACCCAATAATTATCAAAGCATTCATAAATATTTTAAATACATAGGTGCATCTTAAATGTGCATATTTAAAATTCACTTTTGAAATGTTATTCACACACACACACAGAGTCTCTCTCTGTCTTAAGAATGTCATGTTTCTAAATCTTGAAAACAGACTGGGATAATACAGCAACCATAATAGATTTGAGACAAAAGAAACAGCTGAATTTCCAGGACTTTGAAACCAGAAGATGTTAATCATAATATTATTTCAGTACTTAATTAACACACTTAAGAATAACTTGAGTTTTTTTTTGTTCTTAAAAATTGTGTTAGATGTTATTATGTCTTTAAAAGACTGTCAGATGTCTCTTCAAAAAGACAATATAAAGGCTGGGCACAGTGGGCTATGCTGCGACCCTAGATCTGTGGTAGGAAGAAGAGGGTGGATTGCTTGAGAGCAGAAGTTTTCAACAGTCTGTACAACACAGAAAGACCCATCTCTGCAAAAAATTTTAAAAATTAGCCAATTTTTGTAGTTGTGTGCTTATAGTCCTAGCTACTCGGGAGGCTGAGCCAACAGGATTACTTGAGTCCAGGAAGACGAGTTTACAAGGAGCAATGATGATGCCACTGTGCTCTACCACGGTTGACAGAATGAGATCCTATCTCAAAAAAAAAAAAAAATAGAATTGTTTTCAAAGGTTAGTTTATTTCTGAGAAATTCTGCTGACAAGATATATATATAAAAATTAGGCAAGACTAAAAAGCAGAAAAGCAAATAAAACTTCTACTGCTTGATTCAATTAGCTATTCACCCCTTTAAAGGGCAGTGATAAAGCAACATTAACCAGGAATAAATTTATTTTCCCTATTAATTATTTCCAAATTGTGATAATCTTAATTTTCATTTAATAATTTTTATAATTTCATGATTATTGAATATAAAACCTATCTAAATTAGTTACAAAGTAAACATCAAAAGTGAAATAAAGAACGAACTAGAATTTCCTTAAATAAAACTTATTTTTCATAATTCCCAGTAAGGTCAGAAAAAGTCAGTTTTCTTGTTTATCAGCCACCGTAAATATAACTTTTTAACCTTTTAAAAACTATATATTTTCTCTCAGAATTTGCTTTAAATGTCCTTTAGTATGTACATAAGACATCACTGCAAAAGTTGATGAAACCTACTGAATGGGAAAAGTAGGACACTAACAGTGTGAGGGTAAAACTTAGGTCTCCTGCAGGGACACATAGGTGACTGAAACTTCCACTAAGCAACTATTAGTTCAAATGGGTAAGTATAAAATAAGGAAGTAATATTTTACTTATGAAAATATTAATGTTTCAACATCTAGAATTATGTTTTTTCAACATATAGAATTATGTTTTGCTCTTTGAATTATAAATTCCACCATTAATGAACACTTTAAGTTACTTTTAAGAATGGCTGAAAAAGTATATATATATCCTTATATTTATTATGTGTAGCATTTCAGCTCAAGTTCTGACAAAGGTTTGAATATCCTTCACAATGTTGTCTTAAAAAAATAATGGTTGATATATGGATAACATGCATGCCTGTATAAAGTTACCTCTCTCTGTATTTTCACAAACTGAATAACTAGAATCTATGAAGGAGAAGTGCATCAGTGTTCTAGAAGGAACTCTTGTGTGGGGTTGTTATCACTGCAACCTGCTTCCTCACCCTTCCCAGGTTCCTGGCTATTACTATCCTGTCTTCTTAAATAGTATATTAGTTTTGGCTATATATTTTTGTATATTAATTAAACTACATATTTATGGTTTTGGTCCCATTACTTTTCTTCAACGTAATATATTGTAAATTATCCATAATTATGTACATAAACTTAGGAATTAATCGTCACCACTCTATAGAGATGTGAATTACCATAACGTATTTATCTGCTTTATCCATTTTAATATTTTTGGCAATCATATAGTTTCCAACGTGATTTTAATTGAAGCAGGGTTGCTATAAACATTTTTAAATCTAAATTGCACATATATATATACAATTTTATATATATATATATATATAATCTGGATGATAGGACAAAAAAAGTATAACTTTGGAGGTTTCAGCCAATTTTCCACAAAAGTTGTACTGCAAATGTTTAAATCGACTATTAAACATTGAAAATTGTTTTCCCCTAATGAGTAGGTGAACATAAAAGAAAGGGTAATTTTTACATATAATGTAGAAATTATTCAAGAAGATTCCAAGTTTAGAATTCAAAGATATATGCTGGAAATTGATCATGAGCAAGTGAACCAAAGAAGAAATTGAGGAAACTAATAGAAAACATCTCACAACCACATGTCCCTGACGCATGAAGACCCAGCAACATTGAGTCTTAGCTCACAACCAGCTAATCTCAAAAGGTATAAAATAAAAATCACATCTAGAGCAAACTGGGTGAGCACGAGTTTAGACAGGCATTCTTATTGATTGAATGCATAAACCTAAGAAAACTAATAATATATATCCGTACATGTGAGAGTGTGTTAGAATTCAGAGTGTAGACAATTAAACTGTCGTTTAAACTTGCTTTGTGGTGCTATCAAATTACTGGAAAAGGCATCATCATTCTGCATGAGCACATTACTTTCCTTCCACTGAGAGCATGGTCCCATTTTCCCACAGTGACAAAATCAATGGTGACTCCTCTGTCTCCTCTGACAATCTCGTCTCTAAGTGTCGTCTATTTGCAGCTGTCCCTCCCACTCCACATCAAAAACTCCTTTTGTAAAAATAGGCTCCCAAAGTCTCTAAATGGCAGTATTTGGTGAGCAGTTTCTAAAATAATACATTTCATTTTCTCTTCCTAGAAACACCCCAAGGTTTTCAATTTTGAGTCATCTCATTAGAGATTCATTGGGAACAAGAAGCAATTTCTTTCAATATTAACACTCTAGGTATTTACTTGAATGGAAAGTTGACAAGAAATGTGGATGTAACAAAAGGACACTGTTGTTTGAATATTAACTCTTTTCAACTAACAACCATCCTCCATTTAATTTACTCTACAGACTTGGCTTAGTTTTTATCAAGAGTGGCTGCACATTCAAATTGCCTGGGGAGTTTTAAAAAAGATGATATTGGTGCTCAGGCCTGCATCATACCCTGTACCAATTAAATCTCCATCTGCAGAGAGAGCCCAGGCATCAGAGTGTTACGGATTTGTGAATTCTGAGAAACAACCCATTTCAAGATCATGGTAAGATGCTGTTAGCTTTTATTTATTTATTTTTTTTATTAGATCAAAACTGTGTACATTACTGCCTTTACAGGATACAATGTGCTGATTTTACATAACATTTGGAATGTTTACATCACCCTGGTTAACACAGCATTCACCTCACTTAATTTAATTGTTGTGTTTAGACATTTATACTCCACTATTTAGATATTTGACATGCTGTTAGCTTTTAAAGTGCCAAAATCTACCTCACAGTTAAAGCAGAGAATGTTCAAGTACTCTTTGAAGTTAAGTTTAATAAGAAAAGTTCTTTCCTTATTCTTTTACAAATCCCAACCTTAAAGCACTCCCTTGGCACAGGAAGCATTGGCATTTCCTGTCTTCTCACAGAACCTGATTCCCTGGATCTATCCTTTTCTCCACAAAGTCCCCAACCTTAATGATCTGACCCCAATACATTAAATTACCTCTTTTTTTTTTTTTTTTTTTTGAGACGGAGCCTCAAGCTATCCCCCTGGGTAGAGTGCCATGGCATCACAGCTCATAGCAACCTCCAACTCCTGGGCTCGAGCGAGTCTCCTGCCTCCGCCTCCCAAGCAGCTGGGACCATAGGCACCCGCCACAACACCTGGCCATT
>CAUYQV010033883.1:0-19255 GCA_963574575.1 Galagoides demidoff | reverse complement strand
CAACCTCCAACTCCTGGGCTCAAGCGAGTCTCCTGCCTCCGCCTCCCAAGCAGCTGGGACCACAGGCGCCCGCCACAACGCCCGGCCATTTTTTGGTTGTAGCCATCATTGTTGTTTGGCGGGCCGGGCTGGGGATTTGAACCTGCCACCTTAGGTGTACGTGGCTGGCGCCTTAGCCGGATTGAGCCACAGGCGCTGAGCCGACTTCTAACTTTATAATCAAAATTTAAATAGTCACTTGTGACCAGGGATCTCCTATTGGCTAGAATACACATAGGCCTGGGGTCACTTTCCCCTCACACCGTCCTTCACACATCTGGTATGCCAGGAGAGGAAGGATCTCAGGGGTGCTGTGCAGATTTTTAAAGGTCATAAATTATTTTTGAAAGAAGTTCAAAACTCAGTAAGAATATTCTTTGTTTTACTCTTTTTTTTCAACATAATTTAAGTGTGATGTAAAAGTTTAACTATAGGTTGAAATGTGCTGTGAGATAAAAGGTTGGCAAGCACTGGTCCGTCCCCGTCTGCCCTGGGCTCTCCCTGCCTCCTTTGCCCTCCCTCTGGTGTTCTATCCCATGGCTCTCATAGGCTGTCCCCCCGTAGGGGGAAAAAAATGTCCCTTGGGCCCATGGAAGTAAATGTTTATGAATGTCTTGAGGTCTTTGTTAAACTGCATGGATATCTGTTACCCAAACCTCTGGAGGTCTGTGAGTTTTGCAGGAGAGAGTGGGGAGGGGAGGCTGGCTGTGACTTAGTGCACCACAGGAGCTGAGAGTCTAGCCTGCCACCAGGGCCAAGCACTTGTGCAGGACATCCCAAAGGACACCCTTCACGGCCATGGATTTTTGGCACTGGTTTCTCCCTAGTGGTAAGAAGTGTGTTTTCAAAGTATTTAGTGAATGGCCGGTCGGAGTATTTAAAACACAGACACAAAAAATGACAAGCAACAGGAAGTGAAGAACACAGTATCCATGTTTATTTCTAGTTACAAGAAACAGAACATCAGTCCTTTATTTGTACAAAAATACCTGAAAGTTTACAATTAAGTTCACGAGCCAAGGAGCTATGTACAGAATGGAGCGAAGCACATGGAGTAAAGGTGTTGTCCTTAATACCTCCCGCGTTCCCTGAAAACGCTCACACGCCGGGCCATGTCGCCGTCACTGCGGTCTGCCAGCACAAATCTACCACCAGCAAGCCCGGCAGTCAAACTGTCAGGTATTAAGTGCAGAAAAGACAAACATCTAGGCTGAGGCACATGTTTCTTCAAGATTTAGCAAACAACAACAACAACAACAACAAAAGAAGTCCTGGAACTCTAACACCTAACGCAGCAGAGCTCACCCGCCAACTCTGCCAACCAAGCGCTCGCCGCGCTCCTTCTCAACTGTGTCCCGTTTGCTACACGGAGTTCTCATTTAGAAAAGAAAATCACAGGCAGAGATACAAAGTCAACAGGCTCCAAAACAACCCTGAGCTGTCCCCTTTACATTCATGTCAATTAAATACAAAAATAAAAGTCAACTGTCCTTCCATCCCTGGTTTTCGGGACTTCTTGTTTTCAGGTGGAAAACTGCCAGCTGCCCAGCTCACTGCCAGGGCTGGGGGCCTAGGAAGTCTGCACCGCACGGGGCGGTTCACATCCTCCAACAATCCACTTCGGCTGGGAAAGTACAAAAACTACATCAAACCAGCTACATACAAAACTGCGAATCAGAGTCAAGCTTCTGTTCTCCTTTTAAATAAAACGCATATTTATAAATACGAAATACTGCAGACACTAGCTGGCTACTGGAGAGCGTGAGAGAGGGGGATGCACTGATGGCACTGGTCTACGTAAACAGGAAAGTCCTAGAGCTGTTTCTCCTTTAAAAGGTTTTACCTCAAACCAGTGAAGGGGGAAAAGGTATGGTGTGCCTGAAGCGTCTGTCCCTACAGTGAAGTTCAGGGGAGTCATGCTGCCAGGTATGAGCTCAAGAATCACCTCACCGTCAATGGTTCGAAAGAGTAACTGGCTGCGAGAGGAAGAGGATGCAACTGCGCACTTATGCTTGAAAACATGTTTTGCTCAAAAATTCTTCACTTGTATAAGTACACATTTCATGGAAAACAACTAGAGTGTGGTCTGCAAACTACAATACAGTGTTTCTATGCCGTAGACTGGCCTCAGCTGATCTGCCCCACTGAAGCCCGTTCCGCGCCTGCCCTAAGCTATGCGGGTCAGCGGAGGAACGCAGAGGTGCCGTTCTTTAGGGAGCACTTCAGTGGGCTGGGTTTGGGGCAATCTAGCGGCCAGCACAGATTCAGAAGAGCCAGTCAGGTGTTGTCTCAGAAAAGGAAAGAGTTTTGCTCACCACAGTAGTCTGTATGCTTGTCAAGGGAGTCCTTTCTGCCTTGCAGGGATCAATGGCAAAGAAATGGCCACTCTTACACCTGATAACTCAGCTAAGGGGACGTGGCAAAGGGTGCTGCCCGGGGGGCATGCGGGGGACCAGGTGACAAGTCAAGCCACCGTCTGACCCATCTTCCGGAGCGGGAAGCAAGTGTCGTGCTGATAAGACTCTTCAGTGTCCACAGCCACTGTGAGGTACTTGTGACCCTCGGCCAGCGCAGGAGGGGCCTCCTGGCTGCGCCGCACGTGCTGGCTTGTGGGGCTTTTCAGCAGTACGGAGCTCATCAAGCAAAGGTCTTTAAGAGTCAGCCTGCACCTGTGCCCTTTGCAGTGTTTCCTCGTCTTTATCACCATGGAAACTCACAGGACACAGCATGAAGCCAACCCGGTGTCATTTTCTTTTAGATCCTTTAATCCCCCGAGGGACGTCAGCCATGAAATGACTCACGCCACTGCAGCAGGAGGGGCAGTGATCATTCTAGAGCAGGCTGAAGGCTGTGGACACACGAGGCTGCGAGGGCCCCAGGTGGCCTACACGGCATCGCCGCCGGCAGACGACGGGGACCAGGTGTGTCCCGAGAAGGCTGGCCTACAGTGATCTATAGGCGAGGTCACTCAGCCCTGCTGTGCTGAGGGACAGTGAATTTCCCAAAGAAAAAAAGTCTCCTGCACTGTGGAGAACAAGACACGATAATAACAAGAGGGTCTGACATCTGAGCAGAGAGAAATGATTAACACACTGTGGTTGGTTGACTAAGTCCACAAAACATGCCAAATGCCTACCACAGTTGACACCTGTAACTTTAACAGAAAAGCTTTTCAAGTATACCGGGAAGGGCTGGGGGTAGTTTGTAATTTGGGAGCTGAATCCACACGGGTGACGAGCAGAGGGTGTGCGTTACCCTCTGGCCACACTCGGGGGGCTGTATTCAGTCTGAAAGTCTGCACATTCGAAATTCTTTATGTCCTATGTGAGCTGGAAAGCCACACCCCTCCTACCAAAGGCTGAATACAATATTGGAAACAAAGGAGTGCAAAAAGTGATCAATACAAAAAGTAAACATATCAGTTTTAATTGTCAAGATTATTCCAGGGCAAGAGTTCACTTCCAATCACTTCTTTCCGGTTCTTGTTCTTCAGTGGTCCAGCCAAGATGATCATTCCAGTTTAATTCTCAAATTCACGCTGGCTCTTCCATGCCCTCCCGGATTTAGCCAAAAGAATGCAGGGGGTGGGGAGGGTAGGCGATCCTGCTGGATTCGCAGCAGCAAATTGTCATTAAGTCCAACAAAACTAGTCAATCTTGGTCAGTTGGCACCCAACGAACCCATCTCACTCTGAGTCCCAAGGTGCAGAACAGATGTGATTTCTTAACCAACATACAGACCTCTTCTTCTTTCCAGTGTTAGCTTCCTCCAGTCTTCAGCTGACGGCAAGAGCACATCTGAGGTCATAAGGCCACTCGGATGCAGTGGTGCTTGAGTTTACAAGGCAGGACTCCCTTGTTCAGCTGGTAAAAGTCGACCAGCTGGATCAGGTCAGAGAATTTGGTGTTTCCGTCATCCAGGCTGAAGAACATCTGCCCATCATCCTCACACTGCAGAGACACAAGAACACTTGCCAGGTTAGAGGCCACAGGCTCAAGGAGCGAAGCGGGAGGCCCGTGGGGAGCAGCGGCTCTGTCTGCCCCAGGTCTGATTCTTAAGGGACACAAGGATGAGCAAGGTGGGCGAGACCACACAGGGGGAAGAAGGGCTGGGGGCTGCCACATCCCTGAGTGAGCGACAAATGTTGGGTGGGTTACAGGGACCACTGGGGACAGGGACGTCTGGCTTCCCTATTCTTTGGGGTCTCACCCATTTCATGAGGACTAAGTGGCCAGCTAACTTATAAGCACTCACTGCACACAGCATATTCCATGAGGAGTGAACAGACCCAGGTCCTCACTATATGGCCACAGGCCACCTCTTAACAGCTCCCGAGGGTACCTGTGCCTCCTTGAGAAGTGACTGTCACATCACTGTGAGGGGTCAATATGATCATGCAGATAAAGCAATTTTCCTAGGTCCTGAAACATTTTGCAGCTATTTCTCTTTAAATAGAGGGATGCTACAGTATCTTCCAGAAAAAAGTAGTGTCCTATCATCTATTTTAACTTAGCAAGTTTTACAGTCAGTGACTGGAACCCAGTGCACAGTTCACACAGAAAAGGTCAGCTTTAACCCTTAGCTGATAGTTGAACTTGGAACCATTTCTTAACTCTAACTCCCGCAGCCCGTTTTCAGGCACAGAAGCTGCAAGTCTGCTGTGGTCGGACCCAACTTACTGTTCCTCTGTTACTTACAAGGTTTGGAGTTATTTGGGACAATGGTATTATACACTCTGTCTACCTTGAAATGCTCTTCCATTCTATTTTATTTTTTAAGCTAAGAGAATTACAAGTGCCAACAGTATAGTGCTGGCGGAAAATCAGAAAGGATTGTGCAAGAGGTACTTTCCTCAGATAGTAATTCCATGTGAGCAGATGCTGTGAGGTGGGATCTGGGGACGGGGTCTGGGCTCCAGCCCAGGCGCTGTTCCCTTCCCTCAGCAGGGCAAGTGGCTGACAGCCGGCAGCCTCCTCCTCTCTGAAATGGGGTTATCAGAGCACAGCAGGAAGCAAATGACTGCCCGAGGTGGTGTGCTGGTCCCCAGCTTCCTGGAAGTACTTGATGCTTGTGACTGGAGTCAAAAGGCCCAGGGGTCAGGCAAGCTTGGACACTCCAGTGGAACAGGGGGCAGCTGGCTTCACCGAGCCTTCTCAAAGCCTTTACTGGCTGACCTGCAGATTCAGTCTCTGAGAGGAGACTATGGACTGTATGGCCACTCTTTTTTGGCAGAATTTTCTTGGCATTTCATGAAAAGTTACCTTATTGCTCCATTATGAAAAACCTCTGCTATTAATTTTATGTCTCATATCCCCAATTAAACTGTGAATTCTTGGCAGTGTTGACTTAACACTCAAATCAAGAACTAGAATTTGAACTTCAGCATACCAAAGAGTGAGCTAAAACCACATTAGACAGATCTAGTGATAATCACTCTGTGAAAGAAGTGGTGTTGAGGAAGGTACACTGTGACCAAGTTTCTGAGGTGGTGTTGAGGAAGGTACACTGTGGCCAAGTTTCTGAAGTAGTGTTGAGGAAGGGACACCGTGACCAAGTTTCTGAAGTGGTGTTGAGGAAGGGACACCGTGACCAAGTTTCTGAGGTGGTGTTGAGGAAGGTACACTGTGACCAAGTTTCTGAAGTGATGATGAGGAAGGGACACTGTGACCAAGTTTCTGGAGTTGTTCAAAGGCAGAATCTGTCTTTTGATCCCAGGACCCCACAGAAGAAGGAACATGATTCCCTCTGGGGAGCCACTTGACAGTAGGACAGCTCTCTTATGTCTGCCTCAGCAGCCCCAGTATATGCTGGCACAAATCAGAATGTCCCTTAGACTCTAGTGGTTGCCACAGGTGCATATGGCCACTGTGCCCCTCTGCTAACTGTCCTCCTCCCCATCCCCATCCTGTGACCTTGATCTCCCCTGTCAGCTGTCATTTCAGGCTCAGAGGCGGGAGGCAGGCTGTCACATCGGCACAGTACCACCACTTTCTAGGGCATCATGACTCCAATTTCAAGAACAAATCGCTAAATAAACTTTTGAAAAGTTTCTCGCCTGTGAGCTTGAAACGATCTCACATTTGTCAACCTATAGTCTTTGTTAGTTTATAGCTCAAAAATTTGTGTTAAGAATGAAACCAAAAAATAAAACCATCAGGATGGTTCTGAAAATATCAGTACTTACAGGTAAGATCTGGAAATTTTTAATTTTCTGGTGATGACACAGTGTGAGTACAAATGCCTTTGGATTACTCTGGCTGTCACGGAGGAGAAAAAGCCTGGAGAATAGAAAATAATTGATTGCTAAAAACGTTTAAAATCTAAAACTAATTACACACACACACACACACACACTCTCTCTCTCTCTTTCTCTCTCTAGGAGAGATGAATGGCTTGGAGCCATGAAGCTTTACAGCTTTGGTGTCCGGGTGGCCTCTAGTGGCAGCAGCAAACTCAAATTGCCATTCCCCATTGAAAGAAACCAGTATTCCTCTGGGATCTGTCTGGCTCCAGGGATAAGGCAGGGAAACTACAGGACAGAGCTGGAACAGCTCTCTGACCAGAGAGTCAGGAAGAGACCACAGAAGAGGGGACATGTCAGAAAGACACAGGGGGCAGGCGGCTAAATCTGGGCACCAAAAGGAAGAAGAGCACAGTACTGGATTATACCGAATAAAACGGGAAGCCAAGTCCACGCTGGCATTTACAAATAAGTGAGCAAACAGACAGGGGAGAAGGGGAAGCTCTAGCTGAGAGGGGAATGTCAAGCCACATAAATCAAAGAATGGTGCATCAGAAACTGCCCTTGGCAACAATGAAGGAGAAGATCGTCCAGGAATGGGAACATGGGCAGGTGAAAGTCGGATGGGAGACAGAAGACTTTCTCGCTCTTAAAGCATCATACTCCTAATATTTACTACAAAGGGCAAAATAGTAGCCTTCCTGGTAGGTACCACCTTCATCTTGTCTTCAAATTAACACCACCAACCAAGACACTGATTGACTTTGAGAGGCCTCCTGGGAGGATGGATAATGCAGCACTGTTCTGGGGTGGTCCCGCCCCAAGGGTACAGCCTGAATCTAACCAGGAGGAAGCAGTCCAATCTAAACCGAGGTGCTCTCTGTAAGCACCAGCTCCCAGGTTACCCAGCCCGGCGCTGTGGAGAGTGTCTGTAATCCCAGTGACTTGGAGGCTGAGGCGGCAGGATGCCTACAGCCTGAGTCTCAGGTTGCAGGGAGCTATGATGACACCCCTGCACCCTACTCAGGGAACAGGGTGAGATTCTGTCTTAGTAAAAAACCCCGAAGAAGAGCTAGCTCCTGCTTATAACAAGTGTCAGAATTATGAAAACTTGCTGGGACAGCAGAGTATTTAGGACCAAGAAATTTTTTATTGTAAAGGGTACAATTGGGACCACTGGCAAAATTTGAATACATGCGTAGATTAGATAATAGAACTGTATCAATGTTAATTCCTGATTTTTATAATGTTACTGTGGTTATAGAAGAGAAATCCTTGATTTTAGAAATTCTGCAATGAAATCATTAGGATTAAAGGGATATCATACCACAATTTACTCCCAGACAGTTCAGGACAAAAGAATAGTTGAGGTTATAAACGTGCTGTAATATTAACAACCGGGGCAGCTGGGTGGAATGTACACGGGAACTCATTGTACTGTTCTCACACCTTTCTACAACCCCGTAATTATTTCAACAAAAATGTTAAATTAGAATGGCACAAAGAGGCATACAATCATTGCTTTTATATGAACTAATCTAGAATTAGCTAATAAGATAAACAGTTACACATTAGGAGGGAAGAGAATAAAAGTCCCAAAGCCTTATTTCAAGCTACAAAGAAGGAAGATATTTTGAAGGCACTAGAAACCAAACTACAATCATCCGCTAAGTCACTGTTTCTGGTCAAGGGGCTCCATGATGCAGAGGTTTCCAATGGTATGTGAGTACAGATGCCTCCCCCCCAGGACCAGCCTCCACCTTTTAAACAGCATTTTGTAGGACTAATGCTCTTTGGAAAACACTTTGGGAAAGTCCAACAAGGGAGGGGTGTGAAGTGTAGAAAGGCGGCACAGGGGCTGACACTGGGGACAGCAGAGAGGCCACACCCTGGGTGAGCACAGCAGGGGGTGGGAGCATCTGCATGGTCCCAGGGTGATGAACTGGAGAGAGTGGGGGGTGGCAGAGAGGAGGACAGCTAGATTTGCCCTTAAAAAGACCCTTCTCCTGCAGGCCCTGAGTGGGGTGTGGATGGCAAAATGGGAAGAGGGCAGGCAGGACAGTGAGTGAGGCTCAGGCTGGGGGCACAGGTTCACACACCATTACCTGCACCAGCAGGGAGGGATTGGACGCCAGGGATTTCAGGAACAGTCCCCAGGTTGGCTCAGGCTCGGACGTCCCGTCCTTTCCTGCTCTATCTGCTCTCTCCCTAACTCTCTGTATCATCTGAGATAGAAGATGCAGGACAGGCTGCTGTGTGACACCAGCCTGGAACCCTGCATTGCCTTTCAAAGTGGTTTTCTCTCTAAACTGGCTTGCCTTCATGCTCTCTGCAGGGACGAGTAAAGATCAGGAATTGATTATTTAATGTATCTTGTTCTGCAAACACGTTTCCTCCCCAAACCCAGGAATTAGGGGAAGATGAGTGGCCTGAGTGACAGCATCTGAAGTGGCCCCATTATCTGTAATTCTGTGTCATGTTTGTGGTTCAGTAGCCTCAGGTGGGAGCTGGCGATGACAATCTTAATGACAATGATGGATTCCAGGGAGGATGGTGAGAAACACCTGCTTACAAACCAGGCTGATCCCACTAGCAGGTTTTACTTGGGGGGAAGAAAGGTCACAGGTGACGCCCTATCTCCTTATAGTATGGAACGATGGATGGAAGCTTCATTAAGTGGAATTCCACTCTAGGAAAAGCTGAAAGACAAACATTGTTGAGGGGGAAGGGGCTGCCACACAATTCACCTGCTGGCCTGCAACATGCCCTACCCTGCACCCTCCCAGGAGTGGCCCTCTTAAATCAAAGCAGGCCAGGGTGGGCTGTAGGAGACGCCAACTTCCAAGCAAGATGATCTGCAGCTGAGGTGTGGACCTCGGGCCATTCCTCCACAGGAGTTCCTTGTGGGATGAGCCCGTGCCCTCAGCACGTAGTCATTATTAATTTCTCCCCTCACCTGTGTTGTTTTGGCTCAATAAAAGGCTGGTGTGGAGGTTACTCGGGGCTACCAGGAAAGTAAGGGCTAGTCCGCCTTCCACAAGCTTGTACTTCTAATCTGCTTCTGGCCTGGTTCCTTCCTGCGCTAACAGAGACCAGGGCCACAGGAGCCCGATGGGTCGCGACAGTGGGCCTTCTCTCAGAACCACATTGCTGGGAAGCTTCTTTAAAAAATACATGTCCCACCACTCTCTACTCCCACCCCCTCCCCTGGCCTGATATTTGGACACTCCTGCTCCTCAATAGAGGCAGCCCCATTGTCCTTGACCCTGGGAAGGATACTTCTTGGTCACAGCACCAAACTAAGCCTCCTGTGGGACCTTCACTCTCCAGCAGAAAAACATCATGTGGGTGGCAAACCAGCTCGGCCTCCATAGGACAAGTGCCAGACAGCTGGGTTAGTGGTGACACCTCTGCCCCCTTCCAGGCCAGTTTTGAATTAGCTCAGGGCTGTAAATGGGTGTGGACTGTAGGAACCCCAGGAAGTAACCCCCCCCCCCCAAACTCAAAATGTCACAGAAAGAGAAATTTCAAATATTAGGCTTTTCATTCCTTAGGTGTGCCAGAAACTTTAGAGAAAAAAACATACTTTTGTAGTTATGGGGAAAGTCATTTTTAATGCTTTAACAAAGACTGCTCTATGACAAAGCTGACGTCGCAGGTATGTAGTCTGGGAATGAGGTTATAGCCATATGGGAAACAATAAAATTAAGACCCATTCTTTACACAGTACATAAGGATGAATATGTTCCAGATGCATCTGGGATCTCAACAAAAACAAAACTAAAACCAAAAATGAACAAATAAGGAAGAAAGGAAGAAAAAAATTAAGAATGGAAGAGAGAAGGTAGGAAAGAAGGAAGGAAGGAGAAAGAGGAAAAAATGAAATAAAGCACTAGAACAAAGAGAACAACTCCCTTTAGGATTTACGAGTGAGAAAAACAAAAGAGCCCGCAACTTTAAAGGAACAGATTAGAAAAATGGGCAAAAGGTACAAACAGACTGTTTGGAATTGCCCAAAGAGAAGGAAATTCGAACACAGCACTAAGCACACGGAAAGACTCAGCCCGCAGAGCAGCTGTGCTGCTGGGGAGAGGCTCTGGGAACAGTCCTGATTGCTAACTTCTGGCAGGACGACTGCAGGGCACATACCCTGCCCAGGGAAGTCCTGCGTACTTCACAGCAGCATGTCAGCCTTCCCCTCGAACCCACACTCCCACTTGGCAGACTCACCGGCAGAATTATGAATGACGCAGCACTGTCTGTCATGACACACCTGGCAACAAGTCAAGGGTCCTGCAATGGAGATCGGCTGGAAAAACTGATGTTCTATCTACATAAAAGAACCTAGGTGTGGAAAAGAAACTGTGGTGGGCCAGTCCTCAGGACTCCGGTGGGGCAAGTCTGCACAGGGGTCAGTGTGCTGCCTTGGTTTAAGGAGGGACCGAATATAAAAACAAGTATGATTTGCTTGTATGTTTAAAATGACAGAAGCATCAACAAACAGGAGGAAATGTGGTCACAGATTGGGGGTACAGAGGCAGAGTCATTGACAGAGGAGGTGCCCAATTTTATAGGCTTGACTCAGAACCAGGGAAAAGCAGCACCTAACCACACAAAATAGTCAAACCACTTACAAACACCAAAGAAACTGAGACAAAGCCTGACATGGAACAGTCTGGTGACAGAACCACAGAGAAGTCAGTCACGTTAGCCACAGTCATTTAGGGCAACCTGCCTGGAATAATCTTTACAGATTAGAGGGACTGCAAAGAAATCTCAATTCAGGAGTCATATTGAATATAAGACTCAAGATATTGTAAAGGTGTGTGAGCATACACACATATATAAATAAATTAAGTAATTAAGTTAATGCCGTTAGTAGCTGAGATCTTCAGAGTAACAGAAAAGAAATACAACAAAAGCAAAGAAATAAAAACCTTCTGATCTCAAAGTTGAATTAGCAACATCAATGTGAATGCCAAATATTTATTTTTTGGTTTAACAAAAGACCCGAACACGGTGGCCCCCAGATGCACCTGCCGCTAGAAAGAATCAGGGCTCCTACGAGAATGTGTCACTTTAGCCTAAGCTCCCTTGTCGCCTGTGAAATCAAACATTGTAGGTTTGGGGTCCAAAGAACTCAGGAACCAACTTGAAAGGCCATGGCCAGTGCAGGTCAAAGTGAGCATGAAGAAGAGGAAGAAATTTTGGCTGAAACCAGTCAAACACATAAAGTTCTAAGTTCATAGTGAAAGTTTAAACAAAACCAACCAAACAAACCCAAATATCCCTTGTCTGTCAGCAGTGGAAGAAGGCAGAACACAAGCCAACTCATCATTCTGAGAACTGACCTTTGTCAGAGCAAGAATCGAGCATGTAGCTGCTTCTCCCAGAAAATGAAACATGTGATGGGGAAAGGACGTCAGCCCATAGAGGAGGGAATGACGATGACAATTTGGGAACCCTAACGAAACACTAACCTGGGCAAGTGCCCCAAATGCTGCCGAAGGCATCAGGCAGACAGGGATGAGAGACTTTACTAGGGAAGGCTCAGGACGGCTGTGTTCAAACCCGGGCTCAAGCCTAATGCGACTACGTAACTAAGCAGGGGAGGGGCACACGGGCCACAGGGACCACAGCCAGAGCAAGTGTGCATTTAATCAGCTTCTGACAACCAGGAATAAGGGAGACAGGAATGTATCAAAAGAAACCACAAGCATGTGATTAGCAAACAACTAAAAGATCAGGGAAAAAAAAAAAGGGAGAGAGACTATTCTAGACTTCAGGACTGTCCTGATAAGGCAGATCCTGACTTTAATTTAAAGAACTTTCTGCATGACAACTGGGGAAATCTGTACACGGATTGGCTCTTAGATGACAGTAAGGAATTCTTGTCCTTATTTTTTAGAGACACCCATTGAAGTGTATTTTCCTGGTAAGATCTGTATAGCTGGGATTTCCTTTAAAACAGAAGGAAGAGGAGGAGACAAAGGAGAAGGAAATGTGGGAAGAAGAAGAGATGAAAAAGACAAAAGGATGGTTCTTTGAATTCAGCAGTTTCCAAGAACCTGTTTTTTGAGCAGAACAATGTGGGGCAGCTCCCACAGGAAGGGCCAGCGCACCTCACTCACTCAGGGCTCCCCCTGGGAGCACGGAGAGCTGGCCCCATAGCAGGGGCCCTCAAACTTTTTAAACAGGGGGCCAGTTCACTGTCCCTCAGACCGTTGGAGGGCTGGACTGCGGGCCAGGATGAGTCGGCTGCTAAGCAGAACAGGCAGCGGCAGCAAAAACACCCAGAGGGCAGGATAAAAGTCCTAGGTGGGCCGCATGTGGCCTGCGGACCGTAGTTTGAGGACCTCTGCCCTCAGTGTTGGCAGATGGTAACTGGACCCCATGTCCCTGCCTATATCCACACCCTGGGAAGTCCCTTCTCAGATAAGCTGAGTGTGGCCTTGGGATCTGGTGTGGCCAATGGGATAGCAGCAAGCATGATGCAGCCAGAGACCTGGGAAGCCTCCCGCTCTGCCCCAGGTCCGGCCTCTCATGCTGCTCCTGGAGCCCAGTGACACCCCGTTGTTAATGACTCCAGCCAACCTGCCCAGTCCCCCATCACCAGGGCCGACAGCTGACACTGTCCACTGTCCACATGTGTGAAGCCACCCTGGACAGTACAGCTGCAGCCAAGCAGGCCCGGGTGAGCAGGGCCACTCAGAAGCTGGCAGCTGAGACACACGACACTACGGTTTGGGGCTGTCTGATAAAGTGCATGGATCTAAAGGTGCAGGAAGACATTTTTTTCCCTTCTTTTGGTCCACTGTCTTATGAAGGTGAAGCAACTAGATTGTGTTCATCTGCTCAAGTTTCATCTCAGAGTTAATTACAGACACCATCTGGACATACGTGGATTAGAATCCTTTCCTGCCCCTTAGCTGGGCAAGCCCTGTACCCGACTTATGCTTCTAAGCCTGTGCTTTCTCCCCTTTAAAATGAGGATGAAACTACCGCCTCTGCCGCAAGGATGTATTAGGCCTTAAACAGAATACAGCCCGGCACAATCAACCTCAGCAGACGCTGGTTCTCAGCAGCGCTGGATCCTTACCCGTCCACAAGCCCTTGCTGTTTAATGATCCGGTGGGATTCCTCCCTGGAGATCCTCCCGTGAAACCAGTGCTGTGTCCTGTGGATCACTGTGGGGCAGGAGAAGGCGAGGGTGGGACAGGGCACCCCTGCCGAAGGGGTATCCCGACAGCACAACCAACGTTCATGAACCTCAAGCCCCCATCCCTGGGCCGCCCCTTGCTGTTACACTCTGGGCACTTGGCCAACCTTGGGAAGCTGAGGGATGATGGAGGGCTGGGAGCCGTTTGATTTTATTCAGGTAAAGGAACATCCAGAGCCAGGGCATGTTTACCTGTACTTAGGGTAGAAGGGTGGAGGGGACTTTGGCTACTTAGGATATTCATCCGTGTGCTTCGCTTCTGCAAGAGAAACCCCCATGTTAATTCTGAGGACACAGACGGACACCCCAACCTCAGGCAGGCTGGCTGGGCAGAGTTGCAGGCTCAGGGGAGGCTCTGCGTGCCTGAAGCCCATCCCGCCACTGAGAATGAAGAGCTTAGTATCCCACTTGTTAGAAATGAAACCCACGATGTCCTGGTGTGTATGTCCGGTTATCTCAGCACTGAAGGAGAGACACTTGCTTCTCACATCAAGGAGGTATAATAGAGATGCCAGGAACATCCTGATACCCCTTAGGATAAGCTGACAAATACATGAGCTTTTCTGTTTAACTCCAGCAGTTCTCAAGACATTGGTCTCTGGAACCCTGGTGCTTGGGGATGTCTTCCTTCCTCCCTATCCTCTAGAGTTAATGTGCTTTCCACACGGCCTTTACGTTTCATGAGAACTTGGGAATTGGGTGAAATCTTCTTCCCATCTAGAGATTAAGAACTTGACCCTGGGGATGAAGGAACTGTCTGGGGCCTCAAAGCCCTTAGTGGTGGAGCCACAATGTGAATGCCTGGAGGCCTTGCGGGCCTGGGCTTGGTGGGCTCCACAGGAGAAGGTGATAACTCATCACCAGAACAGCTCTACACACACGCTGAGGAGGGCAGAGCCCGGGGGACAAGGAGGCAGTGGGAACAGCTGGGTGAGGAACCCTGGAGATGCCTGCAGGTGAGTACTCTGAAGCCCCCAGCAGACACCCCACACCTTGCCCACTCTCCGGGAGAAGGCCAAGCCTTGGGGTGAGCACCCCATCTACCAGGGACCTCTCCCAGGGGACCTTACCCTCCAAGCGTGGCCCTCCTCCAGGGCTGCGCTCTGGGCTTCAGCAGGATTCTCTATCACGCGCCCTGTTTGCCCAGAGAAGTCCATTGCCACGAGGGAGTTCTCAGAGACGCTGCGCTGGAAAGGAAGGACCACAAGGTCTTCAGATGTGGGGAAGTAAGTCACTGCAGGATGACGGGACATCTTAGCATGAAATAATCAGAACAATGACCCAGAAAAGGAGAGAGAGAGTGTCCCATCTGGCCACCTCTGCACTCCTGACATTGCAGGTTGAAAATTCCTATTTTGAGGTGGGAAATTCAGAGGCCTTTGAGATAAAAATGACTTTGGTCTTTCTTAATAAGAATAAAGATCATTCCAGGTCTTCTCTGAGCATTCTAAGAAGGCACCACGGCTGCCAAGTGCCAGGAGGGCATGGGCCATATGGCCTCCCCCAGAAAGCAGACAGAAATGTCAGGGAAAGCCTGGTCCTCAAAAGTCACCCCTCAGCTGTGTGAGTTCAGGGGACATGTGGACCTTCTGTGGCATCATCTGACATCTTGCAATAGCAAACCTTGCAGGACCTTTAAGATCGTATTTCAAGAGGGAAAAGTGTTTCTGCCCCCTTGGGAAGTGAAGTACATGTGGGAGCACAAGAGGGGTGACTATCGTCTCTAGGTTCTCACCAGGGGATGACTGGGAACCTATAGGCCAGCAGCACCCGTGAGTCCCACGGCTCAAAGAAATGAAAGCCAGAGGCAGGAGAGGCTCTGACCAGAGCTGAGACTTGCTGCAGACATTTCCCCCGTGCTTAAAGACAGCGATGAGCGAAACAACCCCCCAGGGTGCGGTATACAAGGAGGGGACAAGGATGGTGCAGAAGCTTGCTCCTCACACTTCTGGGGACATACTGGCTCCCCTGAAATGTGCATGCTCTCTCTGGAGCTTCTCTTGGCCATCCCGTGTGAAATGAGACATTTCATTAATACATGAGGACACAGCAGCTGGAAAAGACACTGGAGTCTGGAAGGTGCTGGCTTTACTTACCACTGGTGTGGAGAACGGGGCCAGCAAGGCCTTCCTCTGCTGAGGGATTCGATAGTTCTGATAAAGGAGCATCCCGTACTGTGGGGGAGACCAGAGTTAGTCAGCAGCCCAGGAGCCCCAATGTGCAGCACGTGCCGTGCCGTGCCAGAGCAATGATGAGCACACAACAGACGACAACACCCCATAACCTCTGAGATGAAAAGGTTGTAACCTACAGTACGAAGGATACTTGAATGAGGTCAGGGAATCTGCCCCCTCCAAAGTCGAAAATCTGAGTATAACCTGTGACTCCCCTAAAACTTAACTCAGAAGTTTATTGTTGACTGGAAGCCTTACCAATACTAGAAAGAGGCAATTAGCACATATTTGTATGTTGCATGTATTACATACCACATTCTTACAACAAAGGGAGGTAGAGAACAGAAAATGGCATCAAGAATGTCACAAAGAAAACACCTTCATAGTACTGTATTTACCTGTACCACAAGTTTACACAGTTTGTTTCTGAGATGAATCATCCGTCTGATGGGGGAGGGGCAGACATCCAATCTACACTACATGTCAAACAGTTCCAAGTTTTTCCTGTAATGTTGTGCCTGTTCTCTGCTTCTTGGAAGCACTTCCAGCATCACTAGTGGCATGTCCTATGGGTCCCACAGGTTACCTGAGAATCTTGTGAGACCACATTTTACTACAATATGCATTTGCTGAAGAGACCAAGCAGAGATAACTAGGGTCACATAGCATTTTAAGTGGATGCCGACAGCACTTGAGCTCATCACAATAGCAGGCGGTGGCTACAGAATTATTATGGTAGCACAGAATACGCTGCAGTTAATTTGCGCAGTTACACTTTAATACTAACTACATCCTTACTTTCATCTTGATTACAGGTGGTGCCATGTGTGGTCTGTTAAGAGTCTGTGTGCTAAGTTTTGATAAATTTTAACATTTTATAATATGTTTGCATATATTTTGTGATAATAAATGATACAGACTAGTGTAAAATAGACAAGTATCTACATATATTTTATGCATTAGTGACGTATCTTTCTCTTTATTTTTTAATATTTCTATCCTAATAGTTTGTGAAATTTTATAAATTGTTGCACATGTCAAAAAATTTTTCTAATACAGTAGAAACTCTTGTTAGGTGACCATCTAAGGGACTGTAACTAACTGGTCAACATAAGACTCTAGGCCTAATTTATGAAAATTAGGTCAACTGAAAGAGGTGGTCAATGTAGGGACGTGGTCAACCGTGGAGGTTCTACTGTATATTTTTTGGAGAAAAGATGCTTGTATACATGGACTCCCACAGTTCAGAGCTGCACTGTTCAAGGGTCAAGTATGGATTCAGTATGGTGCCCATCTCAGTTCTGTGGCTACTATTGCCCCACAGGAGGTAAGAGCTGACTGGTTTCCAAATAAGCAGGGCAGTGACGGATATATATAACAGTAATATCAAGAAGTATGCAGTTGAGTGCTACTGTGGGTGACATACTATTCTAAGTACTTTGTGTTATTACTTTACTCCTCTCCATGTTTTCAGCTATGTAATATAATTATTGCCTTTTTACAGAGAACAGCATCGAAGCGCACAGGAATGAAGCAAGTTGCCCACGGTCAGAATTCAGGATTCACATGTGTGCAGTCTGCTCCAAAACAGTGCTCTCCCGACCACCAGGCTGCTGCCTAACCAGCTTAGAAGCCTTGCTTTGTTCACCCTGGCAATAAGAACCAAGGGCTCTGCAAAGCTTCATCCACATGCAACATCCCAACCTGAGGAAATTCTCCTGAGTTTCCTACTCAAACCACTGGGAAAAGAAAAAAAAAACAACAACTCAGAAACAAAGAAACCAAGTTGTCAAGTAGGCTGCACCTTCCTTCTGACCTTCCTTCATGGGGTGTGCACTCCATCCCACCTCGTATACACTCATTTCTAAATTAAATTAGCACAGTATATACTCATTTCTAAATTAAAGATATTTGGAACATGATGAAGCAGTCTAACATAGGTGCAGCAGCACTCCCACGAGAGAAGAAGCGTGAGAATGAGTTGGAAAAAATAGGTGAAGAGATAATGGCCAAGAATTTTTCAAAATTGACAAAAAGGCATCCAGCTTCAGATTCAAGGGTAAATAAACCCACACCTAGGTATATCATTGCTAAAAAAAAACAGAGATAAAGAAAATGTCAAAAAGCAACCAGAAAAAAAGGACCATTTTCCAAGAAGCAAGTGGAAGACAGAGAGCTGATATTTTTACATAAATGATAAGATCCAGAGTACAATGGAATGGGAGAGAAAGCAGAAGAGAGTAACTGCTGACTGGCACCCATGACCATGGAAGAGTCTCTTCAATCATGAAGGTAAAACCAAAGTTGAGAATATTTCTTAGGCTCATATGAATAAAATTGCTAAGATGAGTCCTTCTAGGTCCAGAGAGAAGAATGCAAATTCACAAAAATGAACTGAGTATATCAACAACATGGCAAACATCCTTCAAAAGGGACGGTGGTCCATGTGGAGTCAAGAGTCATGCTGTATGTTACCCTAGACGTTTTTCAGGGTAAACCCTATAAAATAGTAAATGAAGATGTGGAGGGAAAACATCAATCATACTGGTTGAGTTTCCCCTGCGCCTCCCAGGGTGGATGCAGCTTTTCTCTTTTGTACATCAGCAGCTCCAAGTGGAGCAGCTACCTGCCCTTCCCCTCAGACGTTCTCTTTGCCGAGCATCTAATTAAATCACCTTTAAAAGCCACATCATATAAAACCAAAGCAAACACGCCTATGGAATCTTGCATGATAACGTAAGACCTCCACCGTCTTGAGGGATAATTACTGTAGAAGTCTAAGAATGTTCTAGAAGACAGAGGGAGGAGGAAAGAAAGTAATAAATAATTATTGAAGAGTTTTACTGTTCCTGGCATAGCCTGTATAGTGTCTAAGAAATCACTTAACAAAGGATGTGATAGAAAGGAACAAGGCACACAAGGTTACCTGCGGCACCATCTTATAAAAGCATCTTTCTCTAAAGCTGTGTGCACGAATGCCAGGCTTTGACCCATGATGTAGGTCAAAGCTGTAAGATTTTTTTATGTTTTTAAAGAAAGTATAACTGTGGGTACTTAAAGATTTAAGAAGGTCCTAGTCTAATCCCTTCCTAAACATCCCCAGGATTTTACTGTAATCAAATTTCCATTTCAATACCACTAATGCTGATTCTTTATCCACTGCACAGAAATGATAAGTGGACAGAGCTAGGAATGGGCAGGTGGGGAAGACAATTCTTTACAATTCAAGGTTCAGGGTCTCCATATTGATAACTGTCACAAAACAGGGCCTCTCATGTGTGTCCTCCACTTCCTGTAGATGGGAACACAAAAATCTGATCTGATCCACTTTGGGGGGTCAAGAGTGTCTGAGAGGCTAAAGCTGACAGGGGCCCCTCCTCACTTACTGCAGACAAGATCTTCATGTCAACCATGAAAACACATAACCCAATGTTTCTTTTCTTTTTTTTTTTGAGACGGAGCCTCAAGCTATCCCCCTGGGTAGAGTGCCATGGCATCACAGCTCACAGCAACCTCCAACTCCTGGGCTCAAGCGAGTCTCCTGCCTCCGCCTCCCAAGTAGCTGGGACTACAGGCGCCTGC
>CAUYQV010033882.1:0-22917 GCA_963574575.1 Galagoides demidoff | reverse complement strand
GTCTTGCATCAAGCAGCAAAGGTGTGCTCCCCCTGGTGGAGAAATATGTCCATAACATTGGCTGAGAATTTTAATTTTATAGTTCATCTGAGCTTTTCACACAAAATCTAGCTAGACTACAGTAAGGCTACAGTTAGAGTACAGCTATTCTTTTTTTTTTTTTTTTTGAGACGGAGCCTCAAGCTATCCTCCTGGTTAGAGTGCCATGGCATAACAGCTCATAGCAACCACCAACTCCTGGGCTCAAGCGAGTCTCCTGCCTCAGCCTCCCAAGTAGCTGGGACCACAGGCGCCCACCACAACCCCCGCCATTTTTTGGTTGCAGCCATCATTGTTGTTTGGCGGGCCCGGGCTGGGGATTCGAACCCGCCACCTTAGGTGTACGTGGCTGGCGCCTTAGCCGATTGAGCCACAGGCGCCGAGCCCTCATTTTTTCATTTTTAGTAGAGACTGAGGTCTCATTCTTGCTCAGGCTGGTCTCAAACTTGTGAGCTCAAGCAGTCCACCTGCCTTGGCCTCGTCTGGGTGCTAAGATTACAGATGTGAGCTACCACACCTAGCCCTGGGTATTTTTTTTAACTTCTTAAAATTTAACTGCCAAAAAACTTGAAATTATATGTATATATAGTATGTATTGTGTTTGTATAGAAATCTGTTACCTACTCTATATTCTAAGCAATCTCAATTCAAACCAGCCACATTAAAAGAACTGAATAGCTACACATGGCTAAGGGCTCCTGGATTCTACAGTAAAGACCCAGAGCTAAAGAAGGTCTGCCCTATCAAAAACAAATGAAAGCTTAATAACACTACTTTATACATGTTACTGAGAAAAAGTAGAGCAGTGTTTTTCAACCTTTTTTATCTCACAGCACACTTGAAACTGTAGGGTGGCTCCCACATGTAATCCTAACATCCTGGGAGGCCTAGGCGGGTGGATTACTTGAGCTTAGCTGTGGCAAGAGTGAGACTCATCTTTACTAAAAATAGAAAAAACTAGTGGGGCATGGTGGCTCACGCCTGTAGTCCCAGCTACTTGGGAGGCTGATGCAAGAGGATTGCTTGAGCCCAATAGTTTGAGGTTGCCATGAGGTCATAGCTAAGGCGACACTCTACCTAAGGCAACAAAGTGAGACTCTGTCTCAAAAAAAAAAAAAAAACTTCTGCAGCACATTTAAATTATGTTGATTTAAAAAAAAAAGGATATACATACTGTGCTGTTTTGATCTTCTTTTGAAAGAATTTAATTAATAGGCTGGGCATGGTGGCTCAGACCTGTAATCCCAGTACTCTGGGGGGCTGAGGAGGGTGGATTGCTTGAGCTGTCATGAGTTCAAGGCCAGCTTGAGCAAGACCCTGTCTCTAAAAAATAGCCGGGGGTTGCGGGTGCCTGTAGTCCCAGCTACTTGGAGGCTGAAGCAAGAGGATCGCTTGAGGCCAAGAGTTTGAGGTAGCTGTGAGCTGTGACACCATGGCACCTACCAGAGGCAAGAAAGTGAGACTCTGTCTCAAAAAAAAAAAAAAAAAATGTTTTTTTGTTTGTTTGTTTGTTTTTTTTTTGTGGCACACTTAAGATTCTTTCATGGACACCAGTTAAAAATCACTGCTTTAGAGGATGCAAGAAATTCTCTTCACTCCTACAATGGTTTCTATGTTACCTGTGATTCACTGATAGTATGTAGCTTCTATAAAGTAACTGACCCAGCCCCTACCTCTGACCAGTGAAGAGCAGACCCATTCCCTCATAGAAAGACACACACACACTCAAACTCTCTTTTTTTTCTTGCTCTCCAGCAAGTATCTAGACTTCCTGCCTCCCTCTCATTTAAAATATTACTTTCCTCAGATATCTTTTAAAATCTTATAACTTTTTAAAAATCTTATAACTTCAGTAACCTCTATAAAATGTTCTTTTTTTTTTTTTTTAATACTTGCGCCAGAACGCCTGGCTGTATAAAATGTTCTTTCTAATCACCTAAGTTACTATGTAGAAAGAGTTCTGTACACGTTTTTAAATTGAGATATTATTCACAACCTGTAATATTCACCCATTTAAAGTGTACAGTTTAGTGGTTTTCCCATATTCACTGAGCTGTACAACCAGCACCACAATCTTATTCTAAAACTTCTCCATACCACCCCTATTTCTTATCTAGTGTACTTTGCGCTCTCTGGATTTGTCTTTTCTGGAGATTTTGTAGGAAGGAAGTCACACAGCGTGGCCTTCTCCGACTTCTCTCACTGATCATGTTTCTAAGAGTCATCCATGTTGCAGCATGAATCAGCACTTCATTCTTTTTTTTTTTTTTTTTTTTGAGACGGAGCCTCAAGCTATCCCCCTGGGTAGAGTGCCATGGTATCACAGCTCATAGCAATCTCCAACTCCTGGGCTCAAGCGAGTCTCCTGCCTCTGCCTCCCAAGTAGCTGGGACCACAGGCACCCGCCACAAAGCCCGGCCTTTTTTTTTTGGTTGCAGCCATCATTGTTGATTGGCAGGCCCAGGCTGGAGATTTGAACCCGCCACCTTAGGTGTACGTGGCTGGCGCCTTAGCCGATTGAGCCACAGGCACCGAGCCATGCACTTCATTCTTTTTCACGGCCGAATGATAGTCCATTGTGTGGACATACCCTAGTCTTTTTTTTTTTATTTAGAGACAGAGTCTCACTTTATTGCCCTTGGTAGAGTGCTATGGCATCGTACCTCACAGCAACCTCCAACTCTTGGGCTTAGGCGATTCTCTCTTGCCTCAGCCTCCCGAATAACTGGGACTACAGGTTCCTGCCACAACACCCAGCTATTTTTTGTTGCAGTTTGGCCGTGGTCAGGTTTGAACCCACCACCCTCGGTATCTGGGGCCGGTGCCCTACTCACTGAGCCACAGGCACTGCCCAATACTTTAGTCTTTTAATCCATTTATTAGTTGATGGACATTGGGGTTATTTCCACTTTTCAGCTATTATGAATACTACTACTATAAATATTCATGTACAGGTTTTTGTGTGAATACATGTGTTCATTTCTCTTGGGAATATACCAAGAGTTGTATAGCAGGGTTTTCCTGCAGCGGCCACTGCTGTGTCCTTATTCTCCACCTTTTTGATTGTAACTGTCCTAGTGCGTGCAGTGGTATTTCATGGTTTTGATTTGCATTTCCCAAATGGCTAAGGATGCTGAACATCTTTTCATGTGTTTGTTGGAAATGTATATGTCCTCTTTGGAGAATTTCAAATGTTTGTCCCTTTGGTTAATTGGATTATTTGAAATGCACAAGATTTTGTTTTGTTTTATTTTTGTTGGGTTTTTTTTTTTTTTTTTTTGAGACAGAGTCTGACTATGTTACCATCAGTAGAGTAATATGACATCACAGCTTACAGCAACCTCAGACTCTTGGGCTCAAGCAGTTCTCTTGCCTCAGCCTCCCTAGTAGCTGGGCCTACAGGTGCCCGCCACAACACCCCACTATTTTTAGAGATGAGGTCTTGCTCCTGCTCAGGCTGGTCTCAAACCTGTGCGCTCAGGCAATGCCTCAGCCTACTGTGCCCAGCTAAAATGCATAAGTTTTTAATTTTTATGAAGACCAGCTTATTTTTGCTTTTGTTCCTTATGTTTTTAGTGTCATATTTAAGAAGCGTTGTACGACTTCAGTAGATTTAAGTCGTTATTTACACCTGTTTTCTCCAAGAGTCCTGTGGCTTCAGCCCTTCTGTTTAGGTCTTTGACCCTTTCTGATTCCTTTTCCTACGTGGTAAAGATCCAGCTTCATTCTTTTTGCATGTGGATATTCAGTTGTCTCAGCACCATTTATTAGTCAGACAAATTTTTTTCCCATTGAATTACCTTGGCACTTGTATACAAATTTTACCTCTAAGAAGGCCGTCTCCTAAGTAAATGTTAATTGGGGAAGCAAAACAAGATCTCTAGGAGTCTCTCTTAAAGGCATTCAGCCTTTATAGTTACCCTAGGCAAGTAAACCTTTTAGAATCGAGCATGCTTTCTATTTATAAGATCTTTGGAAATGTCATTTCCTTTCTGTTTTATAGTGTTAAACACTTTAATGACAATCTAGATTTTTTTTTCCTGATTAAAATGATCTCAATACTGTTGACACTTTGGCCTAAGTCAAATAATGAAAAATGGATTTAAAAAAAAAAAAAATTCCAGCACCCTGTGCTGTAGGCAGTTCTGAGTGGGCCAGAGTCACAGAGGCTCCAGGTACTCCCTGCCTTACTTTGAATTGTCACTGTTGGAACTTCAGGGCCTTGACCCTGTAACTAGACCCGAGTCAGTGTCATTGCTGGTGTTCGGGAACCAGGACCTGCCCTTGAGTAAACCCTGCCTCCCTTACAGTCTGACAGCCACTACTCGAGCCACTCCAGCAGCAATACCCTCTCCAGCAACGCCTCGAGCGCCCACAGTGACGAGAAGTGGTACGATGGGGACCGCACGGAATCCGAGCTCAACAGCTACAACTATCTGCAGGGCACCTCCGCTGACAGTGGCATCGACACCACCTCCTACGGCCCCAGCCACAGCAGCACGGCCTCCCTGGGGGCCGCCACGTCGTCACCCCGCTCAGGCCCAGGCAAGGAGAAGGTGGCCCCCCTGTGGCACAGCTCCAGTGAGGTGATCTCCATGGCAGATCGGACTCTGGACGCAGAGAGCCACGGCATGGACCGGAAAGCAGAGTCCTCCCTGAGCTTGGATATCCATAGCAAGAGCCCGGCTGGCTCGAACCCTCTGACGAGGGAGAACAGCACATTCAGTATAAATGATGCTGCTTCTCACACCAGGTAACTGCCCTCCTGTGCGCCTCCCCGCCGCCCAGCCCAGCCCCGCGTCCCGCTGCCTGGCCTCCTCCCACTTGACTGTAGAAGGAAAGGAGGTTTTCATGCAGTGACGATTATACAGACCCCCAAAATATACACATGTTTTAAGAGATACTGCCCACATATTACTTTTCAAAGTGGAAGGTCCCATTACTGGTCAAGCCCACTTGGACATGCTGTGCACATCCATGTTACCTGTGATTCCTACACTATTAGGGAATGATGGATTTTTCTTCCAATAGCATCGTTTAAAATGTTTATACATTTTTTCGGTACCTCCAGTATTTATGTGTTGAATACCTTTTATTTACCAACAAAATATTTTAGACCTACAATTCTTATTTTACACAGTAAAAAAAATTGGAGATTTATTTTTTAGTAAACTTGTATTTGACCTTTTTTAAATTTCCTGTGTACCACAACTGAGCAAATTTGGTAATTGTATCTTTCAGCTAGTGATAAGCATGTATACTAGGAGAACCTTTTTGAAGATACTAAAAAGATCTTGAGGATATTTTTAAAAGAGAAGGGTCTTTCCCAAGATGAACCACGTTCTTTACAATACTGAGCGCATCCTCACACTGCCTCTCTGAGAACATCACTTCCCCCGATGTTTGCAGGGTAATTATTTTTCAGTAATTGGCTTCAGACAGTGATGTGTTGAAGGTGGAGTGTCCCATAGAACAGTGTATCTAAAATTAACTACAGCCCATCCACCTTTCAGGATAGGAAAGTACACATTCCCCTGTATGCTTAGAGATCGCTCCAGTAAACAAAACCAATAGTATTTTTCATTTCCTCTTTTGGATTTGAGCATGAACCCCAAGTATGAAAAGATTTGTTTTGGTATTTTTTGCAGTTTTTGGCCAGGGTCAGGTTTGAACCCGCCACCTCTGGTGTATGGGGCTGGCTCCCTACTCCTTTGAGCCACAGACGCCACCCTGAAAAGATTTCTTACAGGGAGGAAACCTGTGGCTGTCTTTTTAGGCCTGTTAATTTTCGTGGTGGTTTCTCCTTTTCCTTCTCATCACTGTCAGTCACAGATCAACTTGTGTGATAGCATCTCACCTTGCTGACTTTTGGGTCTTTGTTACTCTTATGCCCAAAAGAAGAATACTAGAGAGGCTTAATTTAGGTTTACTTCTCAAATAGGAACCCAAGCGCCATAATCTGGCAGCAGAGGGCATCCTCCATTTAACGTGGTTTCATGTGATCAGTGAAATACTCAGTTTTTTTTCTCTTAGCATCTATATTCTTGCTGATAAGATTATTGAGCTTCCCTTCTTTTAAAGCATCCGGCTCTGCGGTATGAAACATTTCACGGTTTTGTTTCTGTTTACCACTACCACATCGCAGATGTGTTGTGATAGATCTGGAAACTGCATGGCCCCCAAGCAAAACTGAAATTGGGGAAATACTATCAGTATTCTTGAGTACCACACATCCTGTTACTGTTCCACAGTTCAGAAATAGAACATTCGGTGAAAGAGATGATGTGTTTGGAAAATTAGGACCGAAAGCTGGGCATCGCATGTCATAATAATATAGAATTAGATGACACAGAATTGTGACACTTGCTTACTCCTTTGGGTACATCCCCTTCTCAATACCTGTCGACGGTGCATGGACTATTAGATTGAACTGTGCATGGACTCAGAGTAGTTTCTTTGTGGTTTCTAGATTTCATATGACTCTTGTTTCCTTGGTTTTCGATTCTTCATTTTGAAAGAACATCTTTTTTTAAGAGTGGCATTTCATCTAAAGCTGTATCTCTGGTCTAATTTGATGGCAGAAGAAAGTTTATTGAGGTCTTTTTGCGAATGAGTAAGGTTGGAAAGGGCTGGGCCCCTAAAGCCAAAGCACAGGACCTGTGGCTGTGCCATCATCTGACAAATCCCCAGGGATTTACAAAGCTCCCCAAAAAGTAAGCACCTGGGTTTGCATTATCTGAATGTGCTGACTGGAGCTGCCTGAAGGCCTCAAAGGATTATCTCAATTTTCTGCTTCAAACTGGCCATGCAGAATCATTGAAGTCATTGTTTAGAAATAACTCTCCTATTGAAAGTCAAACTTAACAGAGGAGAGAAGAATGTAGCCTTTCAGGGAAGGTGGCAGGGCTTCCCACCCACTGATAGGATGAGTCACATTTGCTTCCAGACTCTGGTAAATGGAGATGCTTCAGGACCTCAGTCTGTTGCTCTTGGCAGAGTGAGTCTGATAATCAGAGCTTCAGTGGCCTGCCTTTTCTGGAGGAAAGGGGGATTTAGCCACCAATACACATTGCTGGAGAAACGAAAATCACAGCAAATTAGAGTGTTTGTGTCCTCAGAAGACAGGAACAGCAATTAATGTGGAGATCTCTTGACAGCGCATAAAAGAGCTTGTACCTGGGACTTGGTGACAGAATCTAAATTACAGTGATTAAGTTTCACTGCGTCTTTCTGGCTGGGCTCTGTTCCTTCCCCCTCTGTCCTCCAGTCCCCTGTCAGTGTCTGTGCAGGGTTTTGTGGCCCTCCCATCTGAACTGCATTAATGTAGGTCGGTAATTACATAGGTTGTTGTATTTGAATGTCATTAAGAGGACCCATACACAGTGATAAGTTTCTACTATTAAAAAAGGTCTGTTAATTGTTCTTGTGTTGCTCCCTGGAGAGAGAGAGAGAGAGAAGCCTAGAAGTTTAGGGAGAAGTTTAAACATTCTTTTTTTATAATAGCTATTTCACTTTCAGATCTTAACGTGAACCACTCAAAGAAAATGATTGAGGGTAAGCATAATAGAGGTGAAGATAGTTCTAATTTTAATACATTCTAACCAGCTGGATTCATTTTTTTCGTAGCATTCTGGCCTTGGCAGTAGGGAGTGCCAGTTGGTGTGGCAAATAAGGACCTCCTCAGTCAGTACAAAGTGCTCTGTCCTGCTGGGGGCGGGGGGGGGGGGGTTCTGATGCTGGAGTCCAACTTAAGACCACACGTGATAAAGCTAAAAGCCGCACCTCGTCCCTGCACGTGCTCATCTCTTCCAGAACACACTGACCTCACTCACTTTGGTGTCCAGGCTTCCTGCCCACTCTCATCTGCCCCCACCCCCTTCTGCTCGTCTCAAACTTGCTTCCCTCAGGCCCTCGCAGTGCTCTGGGCCATGTGATTATTTTACACCTTTACTGCCACCCAGCACCAGCGAGTTTCTCACCCAGTATGCTCCTCCTGAGCACCTTTGCCGAGCACGTGCCACCACGAACGTTATAGATGGGTGCTCAGCACATTCTGATGAGCAGATAGGAAGAAATTCTACTTTACCCTTCCTGCTTGTTTCACCTAATAAGTCAAGGCTGCTACTAATAAAACAGTTCACGTCACAGAAGTCCTCAACTCCTGACTCTTGTAGAAAACCACCACTGCATTTCAAAGGTTACTGTACAGACGCATCCCTATTTGTACAGAGCTGTAATGCTTCTGTGTGTAGGTGTGGATATAAGAGTGTACATGAAGTCCTGGTATAGCATGAATTTTTAGTAAAGTCATTTCTATATAAAAGTCTTTAAAATCTGCAAAGTGTGACAAGGAAGAACTTTCCAACAGCTTATCTACAAATATCAGCCAGGATCTGGATGTGTGTTAGCCAGTGTCTTGACATTCACTAGAGCTGCTGATTAAAGACCAGGAAAAATGCCTGCCCACCACTGTCGGTACAGCTCAGTTGCATGAATATACTTTTCCTGGTTAACCTAATAAATTAACCAGCCAGGCCAGAAAAGCTGTATGTTTCTACAGAGCAGAGGAAGAGAAGGGCTTTTGTAGGTATAGTTTCCTGGGCCATCTGTATGCATCTCAGAGCTGGTGGGTTTAAATTGTGTTCCCTGTGCCGTCTCTGCCATCCTGTATATGTGAAAGAGATGCCTGCCTTCTTTGTTTGGAAATTATTCGGTTATCTGTAACATTTTCCTCTCTAAATCTTTTAGGCCTGGAAATTTTTTTGTTGTTGTTACTACCAGTTGGCCCTCTTCTAAATATTTTTTTCTTAAGGTGAGAATATTATTTTTCTAAGTATTACAGAATAATTAAGAATCTGAAAGTTCAACCTCTAAAAAACTAGAATTTCTCTTAAAAGATGTGATTCGGCTCCATTTGCCTTAACTTTGTTGTTGGGTGTGGACCATTATAATTGGTGACTTTTGTCTTGTGGCCCCGCACTTAAGGAACATTCAGGATTAAGTTTTGCTTCTATATGATAGAACTCCAGGTAATCTGGTCTCGGCTCCCTTGCCGCATCTCTTCCAGTTGATGGGGGTGGGTGGGTATTCAAAACTGTAGTTAGTTTTAGTAACCTCAGAGACTAAAAATAGAACCACACTGTAGTTGAAATTTCAAGGGAACATTAAGAAAATGCATCCGCTGTCAAGCCGTGAACATTTGATGCAGAATTCACCAAGGAAACGTTTGTCATTACTTCGTCCTGTGAGGCAACTAATCCACTCATCCAAGTGACATGATAAGCCCAGATTCTCCAAATCCCGTTGTTACCAGAATTTCGCTCTTTAGTAGGTCCTTGGTCTCAGAGATTCAAGGAGTGAACTCACGGACCACAGATCAGCAGCGAGACAGGACTTTATTAGAAAGGAATACAGAAGAAATAGAAGGCACCAGAGCTTCTGGCAGGGGAAAGAACTAACTGGGGAGTCTCTGTGTGGGCCCTTTATCTAGGGGTGTTAGGGCTTGAGAATTACACTTGGCCAGGACTTGGCACATAGAAACATGTTTTTATCATTAATGAGTGTTATCAATAAACGAATGAATGCAGCCCCTCCTGGTCAGGGTGTTATACCTTCATGAACTTGGTCTAGGAAAACTAGGGTCCCCTGTCCAGCCTTCAATGGGGGAACTCTGTATCACTGTTAAATCATAAGGCCAAAAGGAATTCAGAAAGTGTGGAGAGTTCGTTCTTCGTCATATTTAAAGCATCCTACCAGGATGAGAGTTTATGTAACTGCTTTATTTGTACACAAAAGAGAAAACAATCTCAAGAGGAGAGTTTTCACAGTCTCCCAGCCTTTGTGAGCATGCAGCAGGCTCTCTCCCTGCTCAGTGGTTTGTCCTATTCCTCTAGCTGCAGCTTAAATACACAGGTAGGAGAGAATGAAAGGTTCATTTTCCTGAGCCGAGTCTTTGCTCAGCTGTGGTTAGCTGTACTTGCCTTAACCTAGCTGTTAGATATGGATCATGGACTATAACATGTTTAACAAATAAAAAGAAAGGAAAGAAAGTAGTTTTGTTGCAGACCTCCACCTGTAGGCAAGTTGAGAGAGAAACGAGGAACTGTTTAGACTTACAGCCTGAGATCCAGGATCAAGTCTCGGTTCTACCGTGGACTACCTATGTGGCCATTGGCCATCCATACCATCACCCAGCTGTCCCTCAGCTGCGATCCAGGAGAGGATTATTGCCTCTGGAATACAGCAGAGGACATTATGGTGCTGGCACTACACGGGTACAAGCACATGGTGACAAATGAAGATGGCTTGCCACCGCATCTTTTGGTTCACTGACCAGCAAACTCTGCATTTCAGCAGTAAGTGTGTTAAGAGTCTGCAGGATAGACAGCAGGTCAGAAACTAAACGGCTGATGGATGGAGCTTACAGTGGTTTCAGTGTGGCACGTAGCCAAGTACCACCAAACCAAAGGCTTGGTGCACTTACTAGTGACTGTTTTATATGTTTGTTGAGGATAAAAAAGGTTACCAAATGTATTAGAAACTGAAAATGTCCTTTTACGACCAGAGGTTTTCATCATTTCCTTTTTTAAGTTCTTTATCACCTAACTTAATGCAGTTACTCTTCCTTCAACAAGTGAATTGTTATGGGGTGAGATAAGGACCACCAACTCAAATTAGGAGCTCAAAAAGGAGTCCTATTAACGGTGGGGCTGTCTTGGCAAAGTCTAAAGCAGGCTGAGCGAGAGAGCATTGAGGGGTCTGAAGTTGAGGTTGTTATAGTCTGAAAGTTGGCAAAGGAACAAACAGGTGGGCTGAAAATTGGCAAAAGAAGCAAAAAGCAAGCACGAGGTCACAATGACCCCTTTTACAGAAGCAAACCTTGCAATCTAGCGGATTAGCAGATAGGGAACATCAAGTAACATAAAGGTCACATCGAGCAGATCTGCCAATTAGCAAATAAGTAAGACAATTTGTCACAGCTCTTAGCTTGTTAACTCTCATCATGACCGTACTTGGCCCATTAGTTCTTATCTTGTTCTGTTCCGGCCCGATCTGGACCCATCTGGACCCATCTGAGAGTAATGGTGCCTGTCATCCTTCCAAGTATTCTCAGCTTTTATCCTTTCATTTTTTATCCTACACAGCCCCTGGTGCAAGCCGATAGCGGGCGGGATCCACCTGATGGGGGTGACGAGTGAGGCTGCTGGCACCCATCTCAGTATGTCTCCCCCAGCTTCTATAACTGTTCCTTGTGTTTCATCCTGTATCACATTTTCTCTTTTCAAGCTTCCTGCTTTATTTTCTTTGTCCTTTTTAGATGCCACACCTGAGCATGACACACTTCTCAACTACTCCCAACAAAACGATACTGTTCCTAGATGATACTTGGTAGCTCCTTGTTAAATGGCAGGCTTACTCAGCTTGGGGTCCACGATGGTTCCTGAGGCCTCTTCTGTTGCGTGTGCCTCTCCACTCATTTCCCCATGCTGTGTGTATTAGTATGCCCATGTACTTGGCAAATATCTGCTTCTTATGCACGTGAATGGACGGTTTTTCTTTATTGTAGCCACTTGGATATCCCCTTTGCCAACTTAATCATTCCTACTTCTCTTGTCTGTTTTCTGCTTAATCCTTCGGAATTAGTGTCTCCTGAAGCTCTCCTAACTGGTGGAGTCCAGTAATTACCGTAGTACAGAATCAGTGGGGTTGAACACAGTGGGAAGAGTCCTTCTTCATTCCTCCTATTATCTGTCACCCAGGGGCTTATTTGTACAAGCAGTCGCAGGAAACCCAGTCAGCTCTCCTCTCCTTGCTATTAGGCCAGCATTCAGCCCTTGCCGAGATTTTACCCCAGCTCTTTGACAGGTGACGAATTGCTGTTCTCCCTCTCCTGAAAATATCATCCTTTGCAGGGATAGCCTGTCTAAAACCCAGCCCTCCATGCCATGCCTGAATGGTAGATGACGCCTTCGGCAGCTTCCTACAGCACCAACAATGGCCAGTAGACGCTTTTCACAGGTGTCTCAGTGCCAGTGCAGGAGTTCACAACACTCTCCCCAGCTCTCATAGGTGTGGTCTGCTGGGCTAGGGTTCATGACATTCAGGCTCCTCTGTAGGGCAGCCCCCACCGTGACTAGCACCTTTGTGTGTGTCACTCGTCCAGCATCCTGTAAAATCCCACCTTGGCTGGGCTGTGCAGTAACCGGTGGCAGCACATATGGTCCATGGTTTCATATGAGCGGCAGGTAAAGGTGAGGAGTTTGGACGGAGTCAGTGTCCAAGACGTGAGTTACCCTGTTGCTTCTTCCCCCCCTTTTATATAGGGTACCGCACATTAATGTATACCCTCTCTTCCTTTCCAGAATTCACACCCAGCATGGCCAAGCAGAATCTAAGGAAACGTAAAGTGTCCTGTAATGTGCATGAAAATTAAAGTTAGTTGTCTGTTCAGATAGGGGCACTCTGACTCTAAATTTTGGGTGGTTCCAGTGTGTCTGTGCTCACAGTTAAACTCCCTGCTTATACAGTGGGGAAAGTAACAGAGATTGCAGTTGATTGTGGTTGTCCCTTCCTCTCATATCCCCTATTCTTTTTGTTGCATATTGTATGTTCATGACCTCCTTGAACAATTCCTATGGAGAGATTTAACTCTCCAGGGTAAAATGTAAATGCAGCTTGTGGGATTAACATGAAATCTTCAGGCAGTGAGACAGACCCGCCCCACAGTGCCCCTTAAAAAGCACAAAGCTGATTTCATGTTAGTTGTTTTGTCAGAGATTCTTAGGTGAAGTGCGTGAGTGCAGGACCTTCAAGGTGGGCCTGGGCCAGCAGATCAGTCAGCTTCAAGGAGCCCCATCTGCCACTGGGCCGAGGGCCAGACCCATTTACAGTGGGAAGTATTGAGACTACATAGTGGCTCTTAAACTCTAGAAAACATGAGAATTCTTTGGAATTTTATTAAAATACAGAATTCTGGGGCTCTAGAAGATCTGATGAGAGCCCAGGACTCTGTTTACATCAGCACCGGCAGGTGAGCACAGCAGCTCGAGAAGCATGGCTTCACCTTCTCAGACAATATGAAGTTGGATTTTGACCAAGTCATAACAATGTGAATAATTCCACTGGGTTTCAGCAGTAAGCCTCAATTGGTGTGGTTTTGGCAGATCTCCCAGGCATTCCCCCCAGCTCTATTAAATGAGAAGATCTAGGATTAAGATGCAGGAAAGGATGGTTTAGAAGAACTCCCAGGTGATGGTCAGATGCCCACAGAATTCAAGGTGAAGTGCACTGAAGTGCTTACCATGCCCCATGAGGTCAATTCTGTACGTTAAGGAAGGAAGACACACCGGTGAATTACTCATTTGTTTCTGCTTATACCTTTGTTCCTAAATCTAATCAATTGTTAAGTAGGCTGTCTTGATTATAACTATTAGTGAACAAAAGTACGCTGGCATTTCACACCTGGGAACTAGTATCAGCCCATCTTGTTCACAGATGAAACCAATAATCAGGGTCAGTGGTCTTATTTAAGCAATTATCCTTTTAAGGATACACTTGTAAACAGAAGCATCATTTGCAGATTTAATTATTTCTTGCAGTAAAATAAAGCATCATCTGGTTTCAAATGCAATCTGAGTAAAATTCACCATCATCATCTCTACCTCCCCCTTCCACTTAAAATGGATAATTTATCTTTATTTGACAGTTTCTGTCATCAAATATTGAGTTGTCTACAATTGCCAGGGTCTGTTTTAGGCATGGGGAATATAATGACAAAGTGAATAAAGACAAAAATCTCAGCCCTCATGGAGCTTACGTTTAAACGGGAGGCAGACGATAAACAAGGTGAAGAAATTCGACCTCTAGTGTCCCACACAGTGACGAATGCTAAGGAGAACGGTTTGTTTGACAGGCATTTTAGTGGGAGTCTGCTGTGCTCCTGGCATTGTTAGATACACAGAAGAAAAAAAGACTGCCTTCAAAGAGCTTTTAATCTAGTACAGTTTACTGAAGGCTTCTCAGAGAAGTAATGGCAATGATTAAATTCATACAGAAAGGGAAGAGGTCCCCAGCTGTATATTCTGTGTGTGTTGCTCTCACCTTGGCCATCTCAGAACCTGTTCTTCAAACTTCCCTCTCGTGGAGTTACATGCATTACAGCTAAAACCACCAGGGCTGTTTCATGCAACATGGAGGAATGATTTGTGAATTAATGACGGCAGAGTTTACTTTATAGTCTCTTGGCTAATTATTTCTATTTTGCTGAAGCATTAGTCTTTGAAAGCTCCTGTGTTTGGAATGCCAGTGTTAATCATACCAGGATACTTGATGCTGCTGAATGTTACATGTGCAGTTCAAGTGTACCTCTGGCACAGTGGTTTTCTAAGTGTAGGTCACAGACCACAGTATTTTCTGGGACAGTGTTAGAGTGCAAATTCTTATGCTCTCGCCAACCCTCATCTCACCTACTGAATCAGAGTCTCGGGACGGGGACGGGGCCCGGCAATCTGTATTTTAGCATGCTGAAGTCTGAGAACCAGCACTAGCAGTTCAAACACCCATACTCATGTGTGGATACGAATGAAGGCAGTTAAAGCAAGCCCCCCAGAGAACCCTAGACCGGAGATGTAAGGCAGTGTTTGTTATACTGGAATCTGCTTCAGACACTAACCAGGGTGGAGGCTTAGGACCTCACATCTCTGTTGTAAGTGTGTATGAGGAAGAGAGAGTCTGGTGAAAAAGAATCTGCAAACCCAGGATTAGATCTTAGCCCTAAGTAACTAACAAGTGGCCACAGCCCACCGGATTGTGTGAACTATGCCAAGGGCCCCCCCATCCTGTGACATTTCAGAAGCACCTTTCCGTAGAAGATCCCAGTGTTAATACACGGGGCTGTTAACCAGGGTCTCTAACCAGCTCGACTGCCTCTGTAAGTGTCTTTCCTCACTTCCTTCTTTCTTCGCTTCACCTTTCCCTAACACAGAGGTAATAAGGTTTTGTTCTTACTGATTTGACATCCTACGTTTACAGAAAAATTTTGCATTCTTTTTTCTCAATTCCAGAAGCAACTACATGAGATGTTTATTATCAAGAGCTAAGTGTGCATTGCTTTTAAATTGATGCTGCCCTTTGAGGTTTTGTGGGGGAGGGCTTATTTCGTCCTCTAACTGGAAAAATTTTTCGGGGGAAAAATTGTTAGAGGGATTAGAGTAAGAGTAGTCATTTTTATATGATTGTGGTTTTTGCAAGGTTTGAGCCTAGTTCCTCCCTCTTACAAAAATAATGCAGATGGTTGTACTGGGGCCCATGAGTATGGAAAACCCTCCTGGTTGTCTTAGCTCTGTCTCAGTCTTACCCCACCAAGACCCTGCCCCGCCCCACCGGCAGTCTCACCCACAGAGACTTCTTTCTGGTCATTTACCTTTGCCTTCCTTGTAGGTATGTTTTTATTGACAGATACATGCATACAGAAAAAGGCACAGGCCATACGTGTATATCCAGATACATTGTCACACCCATGTGAATCATTGCCCAGATCAAAAACCAGAACATTACCCAGATCCCAACACCACTCCCTCCCCCCATTTTTTCCCCAGCACATGCACCTCCTCCCCAAGGTGAATACAATCCTGAACCCTAAAACCTTTGACCTATTTCTGGACTTTCCAAAGATGGAACCATACTGTGTATATTATTTTGTGCCTGATGCCAACCTTACGTTGGTGAGATTTATTCGGGTGTTGCAGGCAGCACCAGTTTATTTGCATTGCTGTACTGTGTTTACACCGTGAGAACGCACCAAACCCATTTACCCACTGTCCTGCTCAGGAACATTTGATGGAACATTTGGATTGTTTCTGGTTGGGGATATTACGAATTCTTGTATGTGTCCTTTGGAACACAGAGGTATTCACTTCTTTTGAGTTTCTAGGAATAAAATAACTCATGTCGTATGACAGACAAGTGTTCAGCTTTCCTGGTTTTCCAAAGTGGTTGTTAACAAGTAGCACCCAAAACAGCATAGCTCAGAGTTCCACTCGCTTCCCATCCTTTCTGGCGCTTGAAGTTCTGTCTAATTTAGCCATTCTGCCGAGTGTGGAATGGGCCCTCATTGTGATTTTAATTTTCATTTGTCTGGTATCTGATGATGTTGGGTGCCAATGATTATTGGTCTTTTAGGTACCCTCTTTTGTGAAATACCTTTTGAAATCTTTACCCGTTTTTATTTTGGGCGGGCTGTCTTGTTGACGTCTAGGAGTTAGCTCTGCGTTCCGGATTGGGGCCTACTGTTGGGTGTATGCTTTGCACATATTCTCCTGCTCCGTGTCTTCTGATGAATAGAAGTTCTCAATTTTAATGCAGTTCAGTCCTTTCCTTTTTGATCCTATTAAAGAGACCTCCGCCTCTATCCTGAAGATGTTATAGAGTCCAGGATTTTTTTTTTTCCTGAGACAGGGTCTCATTCTGTCACCTAGGCTAGAGTGCAATAGTGTCATCATAGCTCACTGCAGCCTCAAACTCCGGAGTTCAAGAGATCTCCTGCCTCAGCCTTCTGAGCAGCTGGGACTACAGGCATGTGCCACCACACCTGGCTAATTTTTGTATTTTTGTCTTTTTTAAGTCTTATTCTGTCAGCCTGGGTAGAATGCTATGGCATCATAGTTCACAGCAGCCTCAAACTCTTGGGCTCAAGCAATCCTCTTGTCTTAGCCTCCCAAGTAGATGGAACTACAGGCACCCACCGCGACACCCAGCTAGTTTTTCTACTTGTAGAGACAGGGTCTTGCTTTGCTTAGACTCCTGAGTTTAGGTTATCCACCCTTCTTAGCCTCCCGGAGTGCTAGGATTATAGGCATTAGCCACCATGCCCAGCCAGGATTTTTAGGTCTACCTTTAAATATATAATCCAGCTGGAATTTATTGTTATGGAGAGATTTAAGTAGGGGTGTCACAGTTCATTTTCACTATTATATATTATCTCAGGACTTTTTAATATGAAAATGATTTCAGATTTAGAGAAAAGCTACAAAGACAGTGCAGAGAATTCCCACATATCCCTTGCCTGGTTTCTCCTGTTATCATCAGCTCATGTCACTGCAGTACACTCACGAGGGCTAAAGAATCAATAGTGATGAGTTATTAACTACAGGTGATACTTTATTCAGGTCAGGACCTTTGGGTTTTGGCAAATGAAAGTGCTTTTGAGAAAGGCTTTGGGACCATGCACAGTTAACTAAAACTCCAGTAACAGAAAGTGCGGGGTAGTGAGAGTCAGCCATCTTTGGTCTCATCCCAAGCTGGAGAGCTCGGCGGGGCTCAAGCAGTGTGAATGCGGGTCCTGTGAGACCACTTGGCAGCAGATGTGGAGATCCCACAGTTAAAGGCCCCTCACCTTTGTAGTCAAATAAAACTCCCATCCCCATTTTTGAAAATGGTGCCTTTTTCTGTTTCAGACCACTTTAGAAACCCCTGCATTTTAGACTTAGTTTTGTAATCTTTAACAACATTTGAAATGTACCAATGAACAACTTTTTAGAGCCAATGTTAGTCCCAGATACCATGGGGAAGGAATACTCACTGTGCATGCTTGGCCTTGGAAATGGGAGTCTAGGAGGTGTGTTCCTGACTCAGGCTCCTCTCCCCTCCTCGCTTTGGGCATGGAGAGCGTGGCCATGACCCTGGTTCTGAGGAAGGATAGACAGACAGCCATCGAGACTGCTCTTTCTCCTGTGTCTTTCTACTTCGTGACTTCCCTGTGACAAACATCAGTGCACCAGTATGTTTGAAGGTGTCCCTGATGATCTCAACTGTTTATACTTTTTAACGCAAAGTGCAAACTAAGCCCTAGTGACCATCTGTCACGTGAGAACAGACATTTAAATTATAGCAAGAAAGCAAGGAAGGCCAGACATTCATACACATTAACATTTTATGAGAAATTCATTGTTGTTTAACCCAGCCATCACCTGTACCTGGACGCCACTTTACAGTGGGAGTCATGACCCTGAGGTGCACCGTGCACAGAGGGTTCATTGTGTCTTCATCCTACTCCTCCACAGTACCATGAGCTCTCGACACTCTGCCAGCCCAGTGGTTTTCACCAGTGCCCGAAGTTCACCCAAAGAAGAACTTCACCCTGCCGCCTCCTCACAGCTCGCACCGTCCTTCTCCTCCTCCTCCTCCTCTTCCTCTGGTCCCAGGACTTTCTACCCTCGCCAGGGCGCTACTAGCAAATACCTAATTGGATGGAAAAAACCAGAAGGAACAATAAACTCCGTGGGATTTATGGACACAAGAAAGTAAGAGTTCTTTTGCTTCTCTTGGTGGGTGACTTGCTTTTAACATGACAGAGATCAGAAAAGGTTGGGGCAGTTTCTTAGATCAAAGGAGGCCAGGCTAAGAGGTGGGGAGGATTGGTTTGGTAGAGGGGATTGGTTTGTTTGGGGTTTTTTTCCCCTAAATTAATTCTCTGCCTCATTCCTTAAATAAGATGTACTGCAAAACATTTGGGTTTGAGAATCTCAGATCTCCTGGAAAAGAGTGTGTTTAAAGGACACACTTCAGAATAATTAAGCCTCTGGTACTAAGACCACGCTAATCTCTTTGATTATATTAATCCCGGGTAATTCATCTGAACTGAGCCAGGAGGCACCAGAGGGAATATTAGGAAGTGAGTGGGTACATTGCCAGTAAGACTTTGACAAAGGAGTACAGCAAAAAAATTAAGTGATTCGTGCATTTATTTTGTTGTTGTCTGTGCAAAAGTTGCATTTGGGATTCATACCCGTGTTCTTTCATTTGAGTCTAGTGCTAATTTTTATTAGTAGAACTAATAGTTTTCTGTAAGAGTCATCTGTTTGCCAGGTTTTATTTTGTGTTTCAGATTGGTTGTTCCTTAACAAGCATTTACCTAAGTCGGTTCTGATGTGATTAAACAGAATAGTTCTCTTTTTCTCTCCTTAAACATTGCTCTGCTGACCTAAATCCTTCAGAGCCCACCGTGTCCTGGACCCAACCTTATCGACTTGGTTTTTACCATCTCTTCCCTTTCTTTCAAGGCGTCATCAGAGTGATGGCAACGAAATAGCCCACACAAGGCTGCGTGCCTCCACCAGGGACCTCCGGGCATCGCCTAAGCCAACCTCCAAGTCCACCATTGAGGAGGATCTAAAGAAACTGATCGACTTTGAAAGCCCAACTCCTGAATCACAGAAGAATTTTAAGGTATAGGACAGAGCTTGGGGTGGAGAGTGCTCAGAAGCCAGCCCTGAGGGCTGTTTGCTGTAGTCACCCTTTCCAGAGAGCATTGCTGGCCAGCTCCTCCTCGCTGGCTCCCGCATGCTGCCATCGTCCACTTGTCCCAGTAAGTAGAACACGGGATTTTAAATGCTCAGTCCCAGCAGCCACATCTCGTTAGCCTTGGTTTGTCTCAACCTGTCCCTACCATGCAAGTGTTTCTTCTTCCAGTGTATCCTACTCACAGCACATGACGCCTTGACCATCACGTCCATGGATTGATGCTCAGAACTCTGCACATGCCTGTGGCTGCCTTGTCAGCTAGAAGGTTATCCACAGCACTTCAGTGTCTCCTGTCCAAAGAGTCCCCCCTCTCTCACAAATGCCGTTTGCTTCCTGCCCCATGTGCCCACAGTACTCTGCACTCTGGCCTTGCCTCTGCTCCCTGACCAGCCAGCACACAAACTGGCCATACACAGTCCTCACTCCCAGACCAGCCTGCCTGCTGGACATCCACTCTTGTCAGCTGCCCCTCCAAGAGTAAACAGACAGCTTCAGCCAGCACACAGTCAGTCTCCACTCACACCTTCAGAACTTCAGGGCTCTACTCTGTAAAGCCTTCTCTCTATACTCCTCTCTCGGAATTCCAGACTGTAAAGGCTTTCTCTAAAACCCAGTCTCTCCTCCCACCCTGTCTGAATGCTTGTTCAGTTTATGTTGGTGTAGCAGTGACCAGACCTCTGTGTGACCACACGGAAAGGTTTGCTGTGTTCCCTTCAGCCTGGAGGAGCTGGGAGCTCACTTAAGCCTCTGTGCTCCCTCGGGTTCTAACGTGTGTGGTCTCAACACCTCTGGGAATTGAGCTGGGCCTAAAGGTGGTTGCTCTGCCTATAAGGCACTGTGAAGTGTGCTGAGCGGCCCCAGGGGAAGGGGCACACCCCTAGGAAAGTTGTGTCTTCTGGGCAGTTGGATGATTTGTAGTCTGTGTGAAGTGACTAGAAAGCTTTAGGAAGAACTTTGAGAACTGATTACAAATGGAAGCTAGAATATTTGCTTAACCACTTACGGTCTTCAAACTGCGATGAGGGGACGAGGCAGGCTGAGCTGGAGCAGCTGTGTGGGGCGTTGCCTGCAGACCGCCCTGACCACATCCTAGTGGGTGCGTGTGTGTTTCCTCCATATAGGTCGGGAATATAATACCTCTTAAACTTAAATCACAATTTACAGGAACCAGATGGAGCTCAGAGACCACTCTGGAGTTGAACCCAGAAATAAATGATTTATTAACATGATTTGTTACGTGAATAAATCATTTTCTATACGTAGCCATTCCTGATTCCTGTAATTTCAGTTTCATAAGCCCGCACTTCACTGTTCTGACTCATCATTCAGGGTACAAGTGGTTTCCTTGGCAACCTTGCAAAAGATAGTGCTTGAAACTCCTTTCTTTATCCATTAAAACCCAAAGAGGTATATTAAAATTAAGTGCCTGTTTCAAAATAAAAAATATTTTAGATTTTTCCTTTGAGGTTAGAGGAAAATAAAACCTGCCCTGAAAAGGAATCTCTTCTCCAATTCCTACTTGAACATTTTTGGCAAAGGGCATCATTCTTTTGATTCACTCATGTGGTGGAAATAATTGAAGGCAAATGTCTATTTTGCCCTTATTTCCAGGTCTTGGCTTTTATTTCCCAAGTGAATTCCTTTAGTATTCCTATTTGAAACTTTCTTTACTGTGTGTAAAGTAACACCAAGTAAACATGAGACCCTCTGCAAAGAAAGTGCTACTGTGGGCTAAACCGTTGCACTAAGAAGGCTGGAAGCAGGAACTCCAGTTGGCTGTTTTCCCTCTCCAGTTTCATTCCCCCTAGGGCTAGTGTGGTTACAGATGATTCCACTAAGTAGCTCCGTGTATCCTCTGAGGGGCATTATCTGAGTGGCCTCGGCTATGCTCTGTCAGTGAGGGAGCATGCCCTCAAGAGGTCTTCCAGGCTACTTCTGGCTCAAGGTGCCAAGCCACTGCATCAGGCCTGGCCAGCTTGGGGCTGTCAGCATAGGAACCCACGCACACGACACAGTGGCTTTCCTGGGGAGCCAGTGCTGCCACCAAGCTGTGGTTGATACTAAGTGGCAGGGTCACTCCCAGGCTCGTTTGCCAACAGAGCAAGGCATGTGCTGGCAGAGGTGGCAGGGCTGCCAGGCACGCTGTAGGTGGGTGGTGCCAAGGCCCCAGCAGCTGCCATGGAGCTCCTGCCTCAAGCACAATGGTGGAGCTGTGACATTCTAGGAAACCTCACGGGCAATCAGAGATGGAATAACCTTATTTCCCCCAAGGGCAGCGACAGTCTGGCGAGTGAACAGACAGTGGCGCAGACTATTTGTTAGTCCTGCTTTCCAGCCAGGGCTCTTGGGTGCAAGCCAAGGAAGAGCCTGCGCGTGGCTCGGTGCTCAGGAGCAGCTTATTGTGATTGTGGGAGACACCTGTCCTCAGTGGCCAGGAGCAATGGAAAGAGGATGAGGACAGGACACCCATATGAAGCAAGATGCCACCTCCCCAGGCTGTTTCCTGGCTGTGAAATAGAGGACAAGGGTAGATCAGTGGTGCCCAGGTGTTTAAAGCTCAGGAATAAAAACAGTAAAGATCAGGTGTGTGGCTCACACACTCCTGGAGACTGGGGGGAATGGATTGCCTGAGCCCAGGATTCAAGACCAGCCTGAGCAAGAACGAGACACTGTCTCTACGAAAAATAGAAAATCTAGCCGGGTGTTGTGACAGGCACCTGTAGTCCCAGCTACTCAGGAGGCTGAGGCAGGAGGATCACTTGAACACAAGCAATGGAGTTCACTGTGAGCTGCGCCACAGCACTCTCCCCAGGATGACAGGGTGGGACTCAGCCTCAAAAAATAAAAAAATAAGACCACACATGGAAGCCCAATACGTACAACTAAGAAAGCAGAATGGGAGGGCCAGGGCCCACCTGAACTACTCCTCCCAGTGGAGGTGCTGTAAGGACCCCTAAGCACTCTTGGAACAAGTTTAGAACCATACTCCTTCCCAAGCACACTATGAAATCCCTTCCAGGCCTGCCATTCCACTCCTCTGGGACTATCTCCTGGGGCCGGCCGTACCTGCAAGGAAGGTATGGGGCACCCTCAGGAAGCAGGTAGGTTTGCACACCTTTAAAACCGGAGTTGAAGACAGATGGGGTGAGGGGCCGACCCAGCACTTTCAGACAACACTACCTCTTAATGGTAGAGCGCGTCCGGGGCGGTTGCTTCCCTCCGCTTCTTTCCCTGCCTCCCTTTAGTGTGAGATGTTTTGACATACGTACGTATGTATGTATTTAGAGACAGTCTTACTTTCTTCCCTGGATAGAGTGCTGTGGCATCATAGGTCACAGCGACTGCAGTCTCTTGGGCGCAAGTGATCCTCTTGCCTCAGCCTCCTGAGTAGCTGGGACTACACGTTCCTGCCACAACCCCCACTGGCTAGTTTTCTATTTTTTTTTTTTTGAGACGGAGCCTCAAGCTATCCCCCCTGGGTAGAGTGCCATGGCATCACAGCTCATAGCAACCTCCAACTCCTGGGCTCAAGCGAGTCTCCTGCCTCCGCCTCCCAAGTAGCTAGGACCACAGGCGCCC
>CAUYQV010033880.1:0-20910 GCA_963574575.1 Galagoides demidoff | reverse complement strand
CACAGCTCATAGCAACCTCCAACTCCTGGGCTCAAGCGAGTCTCCTGCCTCTGCCTCCCAAGTAGCTGGGACCACAGGCACCCGCCACAATGCCCGGCCATTTTTTGGTTGCAGCCATCATTGTTGTTTGGCGGGCCCAGGCTGGGGATTCGAACCCACCACATTAGGTGTACGTGGCTGGTGCCTTAGCCGATTGAGCCACAGGCGCCGAGCCTGCTTTTCCTTCTTACAGGATTCTTTTTCTCCCCCCAGTATTGAGGAACTTTGCCAAGATGCCAACAATGGCTACTACTTAAAAAAGAGTATCTTCTACACCAGTCACTACCTAAATACATTACATGTGTCACGTCATTTATTTCTCACTCATAATAAACCATGAAGCTAGTACTTTTTAATTTTCATATTTTACAGATTAAAAATCAACCTGAGAGACCTGCCCAATGTCACACAGCCAGTAAAGAATAGAGCTAGGATTCGTGTCTGGTGGTCTCTTAAACTCCCTCCTCTAATGTAGATAGAAATACTTCTCCTAGGGCAGTGCCTGTGGCTCAAAGAAATAGGGCGCCGGCCCCATATACTGGAGGTGGTGGGTTCAAACCCAGCTCTGGTCAAAAACTGTAAAAACAAAAAAACTTCTCCTATCTGAAGATCCAGTAACTTTTTTATCTGGGAACCATTTGTCTATATATCTGAGAGTTCGAGACCTGTTCCCTCTGCCCTTCCTTCCCCACTTCAGGTGCAAATTTGCACGTGCTGCTACTTCTGTACCCATCATCTTCTCTGCCCCTGATTAGCTTACCAAGAATAGCCTCTGTGATTACCTCAATTCTCTCCTTCATAATGCGATTTGGGTTTTCAGCCAGAATCTATTCTCGCCCTCACCCTTTAAAGTACCTTCATTCATCACACAGTGGTATTTTAAAATATTTGTATTCTTTCTCTACTTTTGAAAATTAATGTGGCAATCTTACATTTTAGATTTTAATTTTTAATTATGATGACATCATTAAATAAAAATTATGATTTTAATTTTTAATGATGTCATCATCATGAGAAATCATCTTCATTTTAGTTTGTGAATACGTTTCTGGGTTTTTAAAATAAGTTCTTCTGGGAAGATGCTTTTGTGGAATCTCTATTCTCCGACTTGATGGCTCCCTTCGTCCAGAAGACCTTCTTTTCTCGTTCATCTAGTACTTTCCTTACTTCTCTGTCCTTTTTATTTTCTCTTCCTTCACCATCAGCAGGGGTGTGGCCTTCTGAATCTCAGTGTGCTCATCTTTGGCAGGAGCAGCTCTACCCGGCCACTCTCATACACAGGATATACAGATGCTTCTTGCTTACCTGTCTATCTTCTAGCTTATTTATTCTTTCCCTAGAGGTTCGGTCTGTGGCCTGATGACTACTGATGTTTGTGTATATTTCTGTTTTTTATTTTTATTTTTAAAGGAGCCTCAGATTCAGCTGTGGCTGTTTGGATTTGCTGACGTTTTCCCCTCACTTTTATTTAGTTTTATTATTATAACAGGGGTTATTGTGAGTAGTCCAGGGTGTTTCCTTCTTATGTGGGCAGAGAACTAATGTTTATATTGGATTGTTCTGACAAGGCGGGGTTGTAGGATGGATGTAACAGTTTCACGCTGCTGTTCCTATAAACTCTTCTAATCTGTTTCCCTCTTCCTCCCTAGCTGGAGGTGGGGAAAATTAGCAAGATGTATTGTTTAAACAAGGTCCTATAGGAAAACAAGACCAATTAGAGCTCCTTTTTCTAATTCCTTCCGTGTGCTACCCTATGTCAATCCACCTAAATCAATCAAGGTTTTGTCTTTTTGTTGTTGTTATTTATTACTGGAAATAACTAACGATTCTCTCTGCGTTTTCCCTCCTACCTTCTCTAAGTTTAGGGAAAAATTGATGAGCACTACCAATTTTTTTCCTTCTTTGAAAAAATTTCCATCTTTGATGTTGGGAAGAGTCATCTATGACAAAGGACACATCTCATACAATTATTGAAAATGGTCTTCCAAACTGGAAAATATAAAGAGAATTTTGCATATTTTCCCTATAAGTATCTTCTAACACCCTAAATAGTGTCTTAAGAAATAGGAAAGTATTTGCACACTGTTTTTTAAATTTGCCTGTCTCTCTGTTTCCAGATTAACCTCTTCAAAGTGAATTTTTTGCCCCATCTATCTAGTAAGTCCTTGGCTAATTAATCTTTTAAATATTTGTGCTCATTTCTGTTTGTTTTGTTAATCTGGGGATAGGGAGGTTTGTACACCTACTTTCTATCATTGTATTTTCCCAAATTATCCATCCATGTTTATCCTGCCCCCAAAGCCATCTTCCTTATCTGTGATTTCTGTATTCGCATAGGAGATATTCAGAGATCTCCCTTTAACATGGTTACTTCAAGGCCTGTGGCTTATCTGCGTGTTTGTTTTCCTTCTCTGGTACAGCCTCTCTGCTCTGGATGGACACCTTTCTTGATTATTTACTCAGCCTCACATTCCCTTTTTATGTTTTATGATCTACCTTAGTGTCCTAATTATATATTGCTGCATATATAACCTGAACTTAGCAAGAGAAGAAAATCATATTCTTCTCTTTCTCACAACTCTGCAGGACGATGGGCTCAGGCCGGCATTTCTCCTTGGAGGTCTCCCATTTGGTTATAATCTGACAGTGGGTAAGCTGGACTCCCCTGAAGGCTTTCCCCATTCATCTGTCTAGCGGGGCTGGGAAGATGCAGACATTCTGGGCGGTCACAGTGGAGCCCCTCAGGCAGCGCTGTCCATCGCCAGGGGGCTTGCTGTGTAATCTCTCCCAGGAGGTGGCCTTAAGGATAAGGCAGTGAAGCCCCGCCCAATTTCAAGGGAGGGTAAATCAACTTTCTGTCTTGACTGAGGGATGGGGAAGTGTGGAAGATCACGTTGTAGTCGACCAATTGCTGTTATAATTTTCAGAAAAAAAAAAACAGCAACAATTTGGCAGATTCTGCCCTGCAGCCACAATACTCACTTTCCTTCGTATGAAAAATACACTGACACTCAGAGACCCCGCAGAGCTTTACTCTACAATGGCTTCAGGCTCAGGCTTCAGATCCAGAATTTTATCATCTAAATTCCTTGTAGGTGTGAGGGGGCTTCTTGGGTGCTCTTCCTCAGTTAGCTCCTTTGCAATAATTCCTCTTGATCTAAAGACTTGTGATCTTCAGATCATAAGAGAAAAATTATCTGCCTTTTCCCTTCTCATTTGACAGAAAAGAACAATAAATATAGAATAAACACTGCAGACATTCTCATCCAAAAGAGGAATGAATTCCAGAGCAGGCATGGAAGTTGCTGGTATGTAGCATGTCTGGAGTCAGGGCTGGCACACATTGCCAGGGTTTTTGGACAGATTGAGGTATAATTGGTATTCAGTGAATTGTGCACACTAAACTCACAATCTGATGAGTTTGTACATAGGCAAACACCCATTATGTCATCACTACAATCTAGGTAATGAACATATCTTAACCCTTCCAGGGTCTCCCGATCTCTCTTTGCAAGCTTGTGGATATATGTAGATATTTGTTTTAAAAAACACTTAATATGAGATCTCCTCTCTTACCAAATTTCTAAGTGAATGCCTTGATATTAACCATAAACACTGTGTTGTATATTAGATCTCTGGAAAGTCTTCATCTGGCATAACTGAAATTTTAAACGCATTTGAAACTAATTCCAGCTCCTCATTTTTCCCAACCCCTTAACCCAGGGTTCCTCAAACTTTTAAACAGGGGGCAAGTTCACTGTCCTTCAGACCATTGGAAGGCCAGACTGAGAGCCCCAGGATGAGACGGCTGCTAAGGAGGACAGGCAGCCATGGCAAAACCTGGAGGGCCGGATAAATGTCCTCGGTGGGCCACATGTGGCCTGCAGGACGTAGTTTGAGGATGCCTGCCTTAACCCCTGGCAACCGATTGTATTTTCTTCTTCTATGAATTTTACTATTACAGATAACTTCTAAGAGTGGAATCTTGCAGTATTTGTCCTTCTGTGACTGTCTTATTTCACTTAGCACAATGTCTTCATATTTACCCATATTGTCACAAATGACAGGATTCAAGATGTCCTTCTTTTTTAAGGCTGAGTGACATTCTATTGTGTATCTCTCTATCACATTTTCCTTATCTATTCATCTGTCAGAGGACACTTGAGTTGTTTCCACATCTTGGGTTTTGTAAATTATGCTATAACAAATATGGGAGTGAGATCGCTCTTCAAGATCCTCATTTTCATTCTCTGGAAGGTGTACCTACAGGTGACATTGCTAGATCACAGGGTAATTTTATTTTCAATTGCTGAGGAAATTTCATACTGTTTTCCATCATTTCTGTCCTATTTTGCATTCCCAGCAACAATGCATAAGGGTTCTCATTTCTCCACATCTGTGCTAACACTTGTTAACTTTCTTTTTTATTTTGATAATAACTATGATAGCAGGTGTCAGGTGATGTGTCAATATGGTTTTGATGTGAATTTCCTGATAAGTCTCGATTTCAGAATATATTACAAAGCTCCAGACATTAAAACAGTATGATACCAGCATAAACACAGACATTGAGATGGATGGAACAAAATAAAAAGCCAAAAATAAATCCAGGCATTCAAAGCCATACGTGATCTTCTACAAAGATACCAAAAGTACAAATGGGGAAAAGATAGTGTCTTCAATAAATAGTGTTGGAAAAACTGGATATCCATATGCAAAAACAATAAAATCTAACCCCTACTTTTAAATCATACACAAAAATCAATTCAAAATATATTTAAAACTTAAAGGCAAGACTTGAAATTGTGAAACTCCTAGGGAAAAAATAGCATAAAAGTATCTTAACATCAATCTTGCAGTGATTTCTTGGATGTAACATCAAAGACATAGATAACGAAAGCAAAAATAGACAAAAAGAGCGACATCAAATCACAAAGGTTCTGTGCAGCTTTTCTGTTGTGCTTATTAAGCTTCGTAGCAACCCTATGAATTGCTTTCTGAGTTACATATGAGGAAACCAAGGCTCTCATGATGTGATTAACTCTATACAGTTATAAAGCAGGAAACGAGGACATAGAACCACATGCGTCTGTCTCCAAAACCTGTAACCTTTCACAGGTCCCAGTGCACTGGGACAGGTGAATGACAGGACTGTGGGACATACCCTTCACCCCCATGAAGGGCATATTTCTTTCTCTATGTTGAAACAAGAGAACAAGAAAAGCCACAAAGACTCAGGGATGCTGGCCTGAGGGGAGGGGCATTCACTCAGCTCCTTCTTTTCTGTAAACACTTACAGACTGAACTAACTCTTTTCTAAATAGTCTACTGTAAATGGTGGCAGGAGAGTTCCTAATTTGCAGTTAGCAAAATACACACGTCAGTTAGGAGAGAGGAATGAAAACAGGCCATCAGTTAGGTTTGTGCCCCCAAACCAGGCTCAGCATGTCAAGGTCCTGATTTAAAATTTCACAGTGTCTATTTAAGGGACTAGCAACACGCTCCATCTCACAGGTGAGAGACCTCTGTCCTGCTTTGTTCTCACCCATCATCTTGGGGCAAATCATTACTCCATGTTATGCTTACTGTCTGTAAAGGTAAACACCAGCTAGGGCTTCACCACCAGTTAACCTTCACCATGGCTCCATTGTGCTTTGTTATTCACATTTAACAAATGTGAAAACTAGAATCAGAGCAGTTAAGGAACACCTGACCCTCCAAGGTTGCACAGTTAACCTCGGTGGGCACAGAATTAAGGTGCATATTTGTTTCCCTCTGAAATTGGTGTCACTTTAGTTGTACCAAGATTTTGCTGGGAAAGACCTGCCTGCATCCACCTTTCATATACAGCGGAAGACAGACACTGCAAGGCTCATGCTGTTTTTCTCTTCCTGGAGGATTTTATTCATAAATCCATTTGTCTTTGCTCCTTGGGGGCTGCTTTCTCTGCCGTATGACTCAAGCTTTTCAGCTTATTTACGTCTCAACTCCTTCATTAAGGAGTCCAGGCTGGGGAGAGTTCTAGGCACAGTTTAAAAGGTTTTTTATTTTTTTTCCCTCCCCTTCTTATTTTTGCTTTTATTTTTAACTGCACTTCTTTCTGACAGGAACTCTGTTTGTCCTGACTCAAATCTGATGTTATGAGTCACGGGGGAGATATAATATGCTGATTGCCGAACCAGGTTATTATTATTTTTTTCTTTTTCTATGACTCATTCTCTTCAAAATCTCTAATTTATGATAAAAGTCAGTAAGATGTAAGCACAGAAAATGTTTCTAATGGCCTGTCTTTTTATGTTTGGGCCCACTCTGTCTAGTTTAACTCTTGGGGTAAACCATGGAAACCAGCATACCTGGCAGAAAGAGCTGGAGCAGAAAGTTCCCCTGCACCACGGCCAGAGAGAGAGGACAAGGGGCCGGACTCATAGGAGGAACTCATCCCAGGACCCAGGGCCCAGCTGGGAGAAGGAAAAGCTTTTGATGAAATATCATTAATCCTCCTTACACACGTGCATCAAGAGGGCAAAGGGTCACAGACCTTTGTTTTTTTTTTTTTTTTTTGGCTTTAGAATATTTCCAATTTAGGAACATAAGATACTGTCATCTTTTTGAAATGGCACTGGAAAAAAAATGGAGCAAACTCATACACAAGATAAAATATATGGCTCACAAGATTACAGTGTAAAGTTGGAAAATATACTCAGGAGTAGAAAGAGGTGGGGGTTTCATATGACCCACTGTATTACATGAATAAAGAGTCAGGATGTTAGACCAGGACAGGATTGTCAAGGTCTCATTCAATGCACAGCTACTTTTCACAGACCCCTGTACAGACGCAACCTCTGAAAAGGCCCGGTGATGGGGAGCTCCCTACATGCTCAAATATTTAACCACCTGAAATTCACTGACTAATGACTGAACACTCACCCTGTGTCCTGCTGTCTCCTAGGAACCAGAGACCCAAATGTGATAGGGATGTCTGGGAACTGCCCTGGCCTTAGGAGGACAAATGCCTGATGCTTACTCAGCCCCATCTGCTGTGTCCCTGGCTCCCAGCCTCGCCCCAAGACTACATGGCCTGTGCAGGAGCTGGAGTGTGAGACGGAGGCAGCTTCTCAAATTGTGTGACCTTTTGTGCCCTTGGCTGTGCCTTTATTTCAGCCTCTATGTGGCATCATAGCTGCTCAGCGTAACTACCTGGGAGCTGTCACAGTGCAGGGACTGCCATGGCCCAAAGCCCCCTTCCAATTTATGTGGTTTACCCCTTATTAAGGGCTGAATTCTGTCCCTCTAAAATCTGTATTTTGGAAATCCTAACCCCTGATGTGACTGTACTTAAGACAAGGGTCTTTAAGGAGGTAGTTAAGTTTAAACAAGGTCAGAAGGACGAGACACTAATCCAGGAAGACTTGTGTTCTTAAGAGGAAGAGACACTAGGAGTGTGAACATGGGATTCTGTTATAGCATCCTGGGAGGACTAAGACACCTCCTTTGGGGCCATTCTCTGGTCCCAGAGAAACCTCCAGGGAGTAAATGTCTTGCTCTGGGCCATCAGGCCAGACGCCACCTTATTCCTCCTGATACCAGGTTCATGTCAATGTTGTTTTGATTTAGTCTCAAAGATAGTTCAGCTTTTGTCATTCTTTGTCTTCTCCTTTTCCCTTATTTTTTCTTTTATAGTTTTACTTTCATCTAAGCCACCCAAGGTCTTTACTTAGCATCCTTCCTGACCCCAGAAATCAGTATTTCTTTTATCTCTTTCCGAGGATACTTGTTTTCAATTCTTATGAGCAAATTTGACATAACTTTACACCTTTTCTTCAAACATCACATGACCCTCAATGTCCCCCAGTACCTAAAAGCTTTCACAGAATTCATACTTCAAAGATAAGGACACCTGTAGAGAAAAGTTCATGTGATGAGCTGAGGAGGGACACACAGGGAGAGTGACTTTTCTGCTGAGGGCACCCAGGCAGATTTCACAGTGGGAATGCTACTAACGCCATCCTCTCAGGGAAGGTAAGAGTTTCTGGCTGAAGAAGACAGAGAGGAGGTCCCACCAGGGGAACAGCAGGGATGCTTGGGGGAGTGTGAGAAGGGCGTGTTTGAGGAGGAGCGAGTGGACTCCTATGGCTGCAGGTGATGCTGGGGTTGGTGCCATGTGGGATGTGATGGCGGCAGATTCGCTGGCACAATGAACACCTGCCCTCTGGATGGATGAGGGGCACCCTGAGCATCCTCAGCCTGAGTCTATTCTAAGAAAGTTCTTAATACATGGCAAAGGAATGCTCTTACGTTTTTGGCCAGCAGCACACCCAGGGTTGAAGAGGAAGTACAGGGGAAAACACAGTTCCTTCTTGTCCCCTTTCTTTGTGTTTGTGTTATTGTTAAATGGTACCAATTTTTTTAAAAAAATTAAGCCTCAGGGGAGCGCCTGTGTCTCAGTGGGCAGGGCACTGGCCCCATATACCAAGGGTGGCAGGTTTAAACCCGGCCCTGGCTGAACTGCAACAAAACAATAGCCAGGCATTGTGGTGGGCACCTGTAGTCCCAGCTACTTGGGAGGCTGAGGCAGGAGAATCACCTAAGCCCAGGAGTTGGAGGTTGCTGTGAGCTGTGTGACGCCACAGCACTCTACTGAGGGTGATAAAGTGAGACTCTGTCTCCACAAAAAAAGAAAAAGACCCAGAAGCCTGAGGGTCAATAAAAAATTAAGCCTCCCTCCCCTCTCATTGCCGGACTCTACTGACATTTTCACTGTCTAACCAAGACCCGGGTAGGGAGAGGTGGACTATGCAGCTTTTTAAGATCCCTCACCCGGTAAATAAAGGAATGTGGATTTAACCTCAGATCTCAATGACTCTAAAGCTGTGCTCTGTCAACTATGCTCCCTTCCTAAAATGCGGAAAGGCATTTTTGTAGGAAAATAGAAGCTATTCAAAAGTGGTGATATTTTTCTGACCTTAGGAAGATGTCCAACAATTGCCTGAACCACCTGTGACAGAAACAGTTCTATTCTGGAGTCACGGACACGCTCTTCCCCAAGTGGGTTAAGTCATTAGCTTAATGGGAAAATTGTGTGTATAAGTTTTGAAAACCAATATAGATAAGATATATAGGCCAACATGTGACACACAATAATTGCTTTAGTGTTTTCTATTATTAATATGGATAAATGATATTTTTCTCAATTGCACATGTATGTTTTTCTAAGTCTATATAGATATATGGGCATTTTTTTTAAAAGTAGTGCTCATAAATTCATCCATTTAATTTATTCTTTCATTCTTGTGAGTAGTGCTCATAAACACATCCAATCTTTTATTCAGCCAATATTCTCCAAGCACCGGTATCCTTTAGGCCTTTGGGATCGAAGTTCACATCTTTATGGGCCTCACAGTTCCAAAGGGGTCATGAATCATTTAGCCCTCATTAGCAAAATGATACAGCAAGGGCAACAGGCTTTGATTAGTTCTTCATATGACAATAATTTATTAATTTTTTTATAAAGAGAGGAGAAAAATAGCTCAGATCTTTTCCTTATGCATAGTTGATTTATTTCTTTAAATTATTAACAGTTCAGAAAGACATCTATCTCATAATTGCTTATACCGCAGAAATCTATGCTATTGTTGTCAAATTTGGAAAAACCACCATCGCTTTTATTTAAACGCTATAAGATTTCAAGTCATTTCACATTTTCTTGTGCAGTAACCATTCTTAAAAACTTTGATGAGACAACATTCTTTAACCAGCTTCTCACGCTGTCTTTGTTGCAATGGCGTCTAATGAGTGTGCTGTTGGGTGAGCATTTATAGTCTAATCAGCAGGACGGTTTTGTTTTTTTTGTTTTTTTGAGACAGAACCTCAAGTTGTCCCCCTGGGTAGAGTGCTATGGCATCACAGCTCACAGCAACTGCCAACTCCTGGGCTCAAACAAGTCTCCTACCTCAGCCTCCCAAGTAGCTGGGACCATAGGTGCCTGCCACAACGCCCGACTATTTTTTGGTTGCAGCCATCATTGTTATTTGGCAGGCCTGGGCTGGATTTGAACTTGCCGCCTTAGGTGTATGTGGCTGGTGCCTTAGCCACTTGAGCCACAGGTGCCAAGCCAGCAGGACATTTAAATAGTCACTTTTATAATTCTATTTTATCTGATCCCTTTATAAAAAAGTATATGTATATGTGTGTGTGTGTGTGTGTGTGTGTGTATAAAATGTTTTAATTGTAGATGCTGTATTATCATTACCTTCAGAAAGGATAGAATTTCTGTTTCCAATTATCTGCTTGCCAATGTATATGTTTGGTGATTGACAACATTTCCCAGAGATTGGCTTCTGGCTCTGCATGTCCCCACACCTGTTCCTTCTGAACTTCCCACACACGTCTATAGTCCCTGGGGAAAGTTTACATTGTGAATCAACTTCTGGCCCTGTTTCTTTGTGTCATGGCACCAGATTGGTTGACACAGTGAGTGGAAGAATATTTCTAGAAGTGGTTCCTACCTTTGGATGGTTAGCAATAACCTAATTGCTCTGAAGTGACTGTGAGACATATCTTGATAAACCTAAGATAACCTAACTAAAGCGTTTCTCAGATCTTCTAAACCCCAATAACCACGGCAATACCTCTCCGTGCAAGGAAAAGTTGGACTGAGGGGATAAAAAAGATAGAGGCGGTAGCCTTAACTGCCTGAGTTAAAGTATCTCACTTTTGCAAGTTTTACAGCCCCATGGTTACCTAAACACACCATCGGGGCCCCTCAGAGCTTGTTGGAAAGGGCCCACACAGTGGAGAGCTCCAAGCTTCAGTTTCTTTAAAAATCACAGAAAACACACTACAGCTTCCATATTTGTAGACTTTGCAGACTGTAAAACTAGTTTACATCACTCTGGAAAGCCCTGAAAGGGATGACAAAGAAGACATGCTAATTCCCAGACCATGACCCAGAGTTTTTATGACTCTGGGCAGCTCTTGTGACCATGAAGCCTCACAGGACCTGGATGTAGCAGTCACCTCTGTTTCCATGTTCTTTTTGGGACCCAAACTGTTGACTTACATGGAAATGGTCTATATCGAGAATAACAGTTTCACACTTTAGGAAGTCTACCAGAATGTACCCAAACCCTCTCCTACAGTTCCTAGTTATTACAATCTTATCAAAAGGAAAAGGAAAAAGAAATTATGTCCCTGGGGTGGCCCAATCTAATTGTAAAATAAGTTGTCAGCATGGCAGAATGAGTTGGGCTCTAATTATTAGGCAGGACTGAATGGCTAGATGTGCTTTGCTGAGGCACAGAGGTCCAGCTGAGTGCTCTAAAGACTAGTTCCCTGGGTTCCCTGGGGAGCCAGGCTCTCCTACATCTAATTTCCCTAGACGTCCATCCTCCACTCTCCTACGACCAGCGTGGTCTTCCAGAAAATAAAATATGACCATTTTGCTTCTCTCCCTAAAAAACAAAGTCCTAGAACCTTCTGCTGATGCCTAAAGCTTTTTATTACAGGGGTCCTCAAATTTTTTAAACAGGGGGCTGGTTCACTGTCTCTCAGACCGTTGGGGGGCCAGACAGTTGGTTGCTAAGCAGGGCAGACTGCAGCAGCAAAAATACCCGGCAGGTATTCTATAATAGACATACTTCTATCTGACAATGTGAATGTTACTTTCTTTGCATTATTACTATTATTCATTGCAGCAATTGTCTGATTTTTTTTCCTGAAAGTATTTATCTTCTTTCATTCTTTATGAGTTTTTTGTTCTCAGTCCTTATGTTAAATATTATTATTGTCATTAAATTTAGCCTTTTACTTCTGTGAAGGCAAAAGTGGAAACCTAATATACACATGTATATGTAAGAAAAATAAAAAAATAATAATAATAAAAAAACACCCGGCAGGCCAGATAAATGTCCTAGGTGGGCTGCAGGTGGCCTGTGGGCCATAGTTTGAGGATACCTGCTTTATTATCTGGCACTGGTCACCATCTCACATTCTAGACATCATCCCCTCCATGCTTGTGTCAGACAGGGTTCTCGGGAGAAATAGGGCCAAGCGGATGAATGTAGATTTATCTGCATGTCTTAATAATACATCCTTTCTGTCATCTATCTCCATGTCTACCTATGTAAAGAAATTTAAATTAACCATCACTGTACCCTTCCTAGCAAGATACATAATGCTGACGTCTAGTTTGCCCATATCACGTGGCTCTGCAATTTGAGTCTAACAAGGGAGACACTCAAGGTCTTGAAGACTTCTATCAGTCTGCCTCTAGTGAGAAACCACCATAGCTGTTTCAAAGAGAAGGAATTGAATACAGGGAAGGTGTTACCAGGGCAGGAAGAGCAGAAGGGAGAATAAAGAGGCAGAAGAACGAACAGGAAGAAAAATTTGATCCAGCTATGAGAATATGCTAACGGAGCCGGAGCTACAGTCTCCTCCTGCTCTGGGATGTTAGACACACTACCACGGCCAATCCTGGATCCTGAATCCATGAAAGGGCACAGCTCGGCCCAGGGCTGGAGCTTCTAAGAAGGTGCTACGTTTGCTTAGGTGACAGAGTGTCATGCCCTTATGCTCCCTGCCGGCTGTATCCAGCAACATCAGAGGCATCAACCTCCAGCTTCCCTTCCCTGTCTCCTGGTCTCCATCCAGTACCTCCTACTGGCCGAACCAAACGGGAGCCCTGCAGACAGGGAGCTTGGGAAAGGTATTATGGTTTGCAAACTCTCCGCTTTCGCTACAGGCAAGGGTGTCATATTCCAGAGGCCCCTGCAGCTACTGCTCCTGAGGATTTTACTCTGGTCTTCTCTTTTCTTTCTGCGGCATCTTTGTCACAGCAGTGATGAGAGTTTAAATAAGTTAATCTGTTGCCAAGCAACTCACTTTTCTATCAGCACATTTATCATTGCTAGTGGTGGCATTTTTTTTTTTTTTTATTTCTTCAGTGACAAGGTACTGGCAGGTTTTAAGGAATTATACATAAACCTACAATACTGGGAAGGTTTTTTTCTTTTTTCTTTTCTAAAAATGTGCTGATTTTTATTACCTTACATAGAGGAAGCCTCTATGAAGCTAAAGAATAAAGTAACAGGTCTCTTCCCAAAGCCTCAGGCTTTTCACTTTCAAAATGAAGACAATGTGGCGCCCGAGACGGTGGACCCTCCATCGTCTCCTTTTCTTATTTTTTGTGCTTTTCTGTTGAGTATTAATCGTATCCCAGATTGAGCTTTGTTCCTTGAGAAAAGAATATTCAAAGCTGGCTGATGAATCAGAGATTTTTGGACACTGCCATTCAGATACAAATTGGTCTTTCAATTAGACAAGCTTCAGTTTATTCCTCACTTGGAGAAATTTACACACACACACACACTCATCAGCGTGCATTTTTTCCACATCTCTGTTGCATCTGGATAAATTGAAGGGATGGACAATTGTTGGTTGGTCTGCTGTCAGGAGGGGCCGCTCTCAGCACTTTCTATCCACTAGTGGAGTCCTGTGTCAGGATCGCAGACTTTCTCCTCAGGTCTTCTCTTTTTTGGAGACAGAGTCTCACTCCGTTATCCAGGCTAGAGTGCCACGGCATTAGCCCAGCTCACAGGAACTTTAAACTCCTGGGGCTCAAGCTATCCTCCTGCCTCAGCCTCCCAAGTAACTGGGACTATAGGCACCTGCCACAAAGCCCAGCTAATGTTTTCTTATTTCAGTAGAGGCAGGATCTCCCTTTTGCTCAGGCTGGTTTTGAATGCCTGAGCTCAAGGGATCCTCCCAGGTTGGCCTCCCAAAGTGCTAGGATCGTACCCATGAGTAGTATAGAAGTTAAGCAGTTTGTCAAAGTTACACCACTCATTATTAGGACAGGAACCAAACCCTGGTGTGTTGGTGGTGTCCATGCAGAGTCTTGCCACTGTCTCTGTGAGGCTTCTCACGTCTCGGGGCGTGCACAGTACCCGCTTCATGCTTAGAATTATGGTGAAGTCGATAAACTCTAATGTCCTTTTAAATCCTGAATTTATACATTATCATCCCATTTTAGTTTTATTTAAAGTTATTTTTTCTCACTATGATCCTCACCAGAATGAGGATTGTTTCACATGAGACACGACAGTCTCCAGAGATAGTGGGAAGGAGCTATGAACAATCACTTAGAGTTCTCACCCTCCTTACTGTCTGATAGAGCCGTCTGGAACTGGATCGGGGTGAGCATGTTTTAAGACGTGGAATTGAGCTGGGGCAGCGCGTATGGTTGTTCTACCCATCGGAGAGCTTGGCCTGACATTCTGGAAAAGAAACTACAGTCCATTCCATTGTCTTCAATATCCACAAATTAGACTAAAAATAACCTCCTTTCAGCCCTAGTTTAGCGCCTTTCTGTGGTTATTTTTTATTTATTTCCACAACCATACATGTTGAAAGCAATAGTTACAATAAAGGCAAGCATTTCCTTCTATTTTTCACTTGTGGGGCTGACACAGACTTTGAAGGAAGGACAGCAAGGTCACCTTCTGGGGAAGTGTTTGGGGTCCTTCAGCTGTAAATACTAACCTGCCCCCACCGCCTCACTGGAGCCATGAGCTACTGTGTCTTAAAGTAGCGCATGTATATTAAAGTGCCACCACCCAGAAAAATATAAAAACTTAACTATCAACCAGTCACACTCTAAAAGTTGATGAGTTGCTGAATATCTTTATAAAAGAAAAAAAAAATCAACGTCAAGTGAATTAGGGTACAACGGGGAGCCAAGGCTAAATTTCAAAATCCTTCCTCCTAGACCTGATGTCTCTTTTTGTTTAATCTCTAATTCTTACTGTTTCAAATAAGAACAAAGAAAAATACATTCTATGAAAATGATGAGCATTGGACAAGTGCACGCCGGAGAGAAGAGAGCTGCTCTGAGGAAGGTCAGGTCTGCGCGGGTCGTGACACCTCCCTTTTCCCCGCCGCTGCGCTTTGGGACGGTTAAGGTGCAGGGTTTGCTTCCGTACAAGCTCTCCTTATATTTCATAATTCTAGTGTATGTGTCATGAACATTTGATAGTGCGATGTTAAGATGTGATAGCATCTTTCACATTAATTATTCATTTAATTCTCACAGCAGCCCCTCTGCCTTCCTTCTGAGTCTTGCAATCCGTGAAGGTGGGGGACGAAGCCTCAGGGCTTCCTCTGCTCCTGGCCCCTCCCGACCCGCAGCGCCCAGGACAAGCAGGCACCTCATGGGCGGTCCTGAGATGCTCGGGCTCTTGTGTCCTTTCTAGGGTTGGTCACCTACAGAGAGGATTGACTTTTAGAGGGAGGCAGAGATGAAAGGCTGGAGTTATGAACAGTGACTGTTCAGTTCTAGCAGTCAGTGTGGAAGTCTCTGATGCTAGAAAATCAAGCCACTGTAATCTGCATTTCATCACCGGGCCTCTCTCTCTCTCTCATATCAGTTCTTACCTTTGCCAGAGAGGCTCAGCTCCTGACACCTCCAAACCACAGAAGTGCCACCTGTGAGCCAGTCATAGCACTAACTGCACATATTCACGCATTGAATGCTTATAAAAATCCCACAACTAAAAAATGGGGAAATGATGCTTCAAGGAATTAAACAGAAAAGAAAAATACTTGCCCGAGTTAATAGCTGATTAATGTCAGAGCTCAGTCAAATTCAGCCTTGACTCCAAGTTCACATCATTCATGTCACAGTCTATGACCTCTGATAAGCACTGCCTAGGTCCCCCTCCTACAACTTTAACTGTGCTTCCAGTTGACCCATTCAAATTCTTGTCCCACCCCTGTTGCGAGATAATCTCCCCTGTGGTTCAGTTCTGGGGACTGCATTTTAGTACCAGGCCCTTTTTATCGATAACACACTGGACAGTCTGTGGAGGGCGGACAGGTCACTGAGTTCTCCTCAATCTCTCTCGTTCTGTGGGTGATCGGAGGTGACCTCTTTTCTTCCTAATGAAAAGAGCGATTCTTATACCACGGCAATTCTTTCTTACATGGAAAGAAGTGGATTTGAACAGAAAAGAAGCCCTTTCAAGGAGCAGAGTGAGCATCTGAGTTTATGAGCTTATGACCAGGCTCAGACATTCATTTATTATCTCCTTTTAAAAATGACACTTGGGCTATTCAATAATAAAAAAAAAAATGTTTTGTAAAAGAAAACTTAAAAATAATAGCAGCAGGTCACTTTTATGACTTTTTTCACTTCCTTTAAATTAAAATGGAATCTGAGCATAATTTCCAGATCCCCTGAGCACCCTAGTCTCTGAGGGAAAATGCGATTCTTGATGTGAGCAGATACCCAGACACTTACACTGTTCCCCTATCTTGGCTATTGTGGATAATGCTGCAATAAACAGGGGGAAAAAAGGTCCTTGATGTCCTTTTTATGAAAATAGTGAAGAAAGGCTAGGAATAGCTGTCCTCTCTCGGTTTAAAAGGCAAGTGCCTGGATTTGGAGTGAAATTGGATATCGTGTTTCCTCTCTTGGGTAAAGGACAGACTCTGAAGTCCCTGGTCACATTCTATGATAGAAAAAAAACAACCTGCAGATTGTAAGGTCCTAGAGAAGGAGAAATAGTCCAGAGCTCTCTGCCTGGGGAGACTTTTATCAGCCATGTGGAACTACTTTAGGTCACCCAATCACTGCAGCATTGAAATATTTTAAAATTCTGAGCCACGTGTTGCCACATACTACACACAGATCCAGCAAACCGTCCGTCCACATGGTGCTGTCATCCTGGGCTAAGGAGGGACAGAGATTCCGAATCTGCAAACCAGAAAGTGCCACACTTCATCAGGGCTTCAGGAAGACCGGGGGATGGAAGGGGGTTCTGCTCTTCTTTCTTCCTGACTCAGCTCTCCAGATGCTTATTTTGGTCAGCTGGATAATCATTCAGCACACGTCAGTTTTCCCACACTATCTGTAACAAGAATCGGCTGCTGGGAGAGCCTGAGAAGAGCTGGAGACCAGACAGACACAGACCTGAGGGGGAGCACAGGCCTCATAGGGGCCACGTGCAGAATGGTCTTCCCGGCTTCTGGCCCGAGGGAGCTGTCATTCATGCAAGAGAGAGCCACTTTGGCTTCTAGTGCTATTTTTATTTAGAGGGACCTGTTAGATCTAACATTGATGCTTTTAAAAGTCACCCCTTTGCACAGAGAGTTCCCTTGTCCTGAAACACTGTTCCTATCCACATCTACCAGCTCATTTCTGCCCATCCCGATATTCAGCTCAAATGGTATCTCAGGGAAACTCGTCCATTGTACCTCTGGTACTTATGTGCACCTCCGTCAGGCGGACTCCTATCTGCTGGTGCCCGCTGGACAGCCAGCTCTGTGAGGGGCACCTCTGTCTCAGCAATTTCTGCATCCCTACAAGTTAGCACAGTGCCTGGGGAAGAGCATCTCAGCAGAAGTTAATAAATAATACATTTATTTAATAGATTTATAATCAAAAAATCATTCTTTGCAGTGTCTGTGCATATGTTAATTGCTATTCTATTCCTTTGCAAAACCATCTATCTCTTTATATGGAATCACCTGATGGACATCTATATCTACATCTGTCCCAGGTTCTCAAACTTGACCTGACTAACTCTGCATTCTTTAAATTCTCACCGTTCCTCCCATAAGCTAATCTCACCTCTCTATTAGGAGTCATCATGAATTTCTTCCTCTCCTGTCCGAAGTGCAAAGCATCACTAAGCCTTCATAAATGGCTTTTCCACTCCTGGCCTCTCACATTCTGAGATACCTTGTGCACGATTTTCAGGATGATGTAAAAAAAATCTGTGGCCATTTACTCCCCTGCTTAAGCAATAAATAGACAACAAGCTTTGATGGATTTCCATGGCCTGTAATCTGAAGAGAACCAAGTTCTCTGGTGGTAACTCAGGGGCCGTCATGTCAGCAGAGGTGCGGTTTCCTGACCTCAGACTCTGCTGCCCTCTCTGGGCTGCATGGATGGGTCTGGCTACCTGCAAAGCCCAGAGAGGAAGCATCTCTCTTGCCTGGGAGCAAGGGACAGTGGCTGGTCAGGAACACAACCTTGAAAAGCAGCGCCCAGACCCACTGGGCCACTTCCATCACCTTCTAGTGCAGCACGCCCTCTGCCAACCCATTGCTCCTCTTTCTTCTAGAACACCTGGTCTTAATCTCATCCCAAGGCCTGTTAACACTGCCCATTCACTTTGCATGCCTGATGATGAAATTTAAAAGTACAAAAAAGACTGCAAAGAAATCAAAGAATTTCCCTTAAGGAGTTTAGGATGTGGGATTTTTTTTTTTCTTTTAACTTATAACTAAATGATTGATCCATAGTAGCTCCAGCTTCATCCCATCATTCCCCCAAGGAGTAAAATTACCTCTAACTGCTACTAGGATATTTAGAGTTCTTTATAGTTTACTGAGAGGTTTCATAGGCATCAGCTCCATACACTCTGCTAAGGAAAGAAGGTCTCGGTGATTATTTCCATTTTATAGATGTTCCCAAGGAAAATAGAGGCTTCCAGAGGGAAAATCTTTTGTCCAGTACCACACTCATGTGCAAGAAAGACAAGAGGTCAGATGCCTGAGTTTTCACAAACCCCTGCCGGTAGACATTCATACTGGGTTTTGCAAGGGTTTTTTATTATTTGTTTTCCTAATGTTATCTAATGTCTTCAGTCTCAATTTTCAAATCTCAAAAATCTCAAAACAATTCAAGAGTTGTTTATCGGAAAGTGTCAGGGTTTGTAAAAACCGGGATAAAGTCATGCTCTTATCACATACTTGCTTTGCAACGTTTATTCAACGTCTCTGAACTTCAGTTCTCTTATTCATAAAATGTGACATTCTGCGTCCTAAGGACTGGGTTGCATGGGACACAGTAAGGATACTTGGAAGCTCCATGTGAATCACAAACGCCAGCTGTTGACACTGTAATGGCAGCTCCCACCCAAGCGTCCCCACGTCATCATTGCTCAGCTTGTCCCCACTTCTGGGCCCTTGCTCTGCATTGGGCCACATCCCATGGAGTCAAAGCCTAGAAAGGAGGTTCGTGTGCAAGTGCTCCTGGGTCTGCTACGTTCAAACAGCAAACAATTCGATTATCCTTGCTAAGGGACAATTTTGCTTGTATGATATAATTAGAAGCCAACTCCAAATGGTGCCATAATTATGGATAGAACTTAGTTTTACTCAACAAATATTTAGTGAGCATCAGATATTGTGTGGATGAAGATAACTAAGGCTAGATTTGTGTCCTAAAGACTATGTGGCACGTGAAATCAAGAAGATAAACATGTATGAAAAAAATGCTCATCATCCCTAATGATTAGAGAAATGCAAATTAAAACCACTCTAAGATATCATCTAACCCCAGCGAGAAAGGCCTGTATCACAAAATCTCAAAACTGCAGATGCTGGCAGATGTGGAGAGAAAGGAACACTTTTACACTGCTGGTGGGACTGCAAACTAATACAACCTTTTTGGAAGGGAGTATGGAGAAACCTCAAAGAACTCAACTTAGACCTCCTGTTTGATCCTGCAATCCCATTACTGGGCATCTATCCAGAAGGGAAAAAAACCTTTTTATTATAAAGACACTTGTACTAGACTCTTTATCGCAGCTCAAATTACAATCGCTAAAATGTAGAAACATCCTAAATGCCCTTCAACCCAAGAATGAATTGGCAAGCTGGTAAATGTATACCATGGAATACTATTCAGCCATTAAAAACAGTGAAGATTTTACAGCATTTGTATTCACCTGGATGGAAGTGGAACACATTATTCTTAGTGAAGCATCACAGGAATGGTGAAGCTTGAATCCTGTCTTCAACTTTGATATGAGGACAATTAATGACAATTAATGACACAGTGCAGCAAGGAGAGAGCAGATAGAGAGAGAAGGAAGGAAGAAGTGAGGGAAAGGAAAAGAAAAAAAAAGAAAAGAAAATAGTGTTGAATTCTCACAGAAATTGTATTTAATTCTGACTAAAGTACATTATTTGAGCATTAGTTTTTAATTCAACTTGTGAATATGTTGTTTAGGATACTGCATCCTCATTTATAAATGAAATATGTTTGTAATTTCCCTTTATGATAATATATTTTTTCCAATTTTAAAATCACGTATATCCAGATGAAGTAGAATGAATTTGAAGTATTTCTTCTTTTTCTATTGTCTATAAGATTTGGCATGATTTGGTTTTTGAAATTATCTTCTATTTTTATTTATAAATATTAGTGTCTATTTTTTGAGACTTTGGAAAAAAATAATAAGAAGAAATTAATTGATAACTCCATATAGAACCTCAGAGTCAAAGCATTCTTTTTTTTTGTAGTCTTTTTTTTTTATTAGATCATAATTGTGTACATTAATTCTATCATAGGATACAGTGTGTTGCTTCCATATGCAGTTTGGAAAACTCCCATCCAACTGGCTAACATAGCCATCGTGTCTTTCTCATAATTGTTATGTTAAGACATTTATATTCTACCTTTAGACAAATTCACACATACCCTAATAGGGTAAATCACAGGCATGATCCCTCAATATCATTCTCTTCACCCATCTTCCCCCCTCTCCTCCCCTCCCTCTCCCCTTTCCCCATAGTCTAGGGCTCCATTTGGATTATAGGTTTCCTAAGATAGCTAACAATTAGTTTCATAATAGTGTTGAGTACATTGGATACTTTTTCTTCCATTTTTGAGATACTATTCATAATTGCTAGGTCATAGAAGAAGCCCAAGTGCCCATCGACCCATGAATGGATCAATAAATTGTGGTATATGTACACCATGGAATACTATACAGCCACAAAGAAAGATGGAGACTTTGCCTCCTTCATGTTTACATGGATGGAGCTGGAAAATGTCCTCCTTAGCAAAGTATCTCAAGA
>CAUYQV010033879.1:0-17925 GCA_963574575.1 Galagoides demidoff | reverse complement strand
CCCGCCACAACACCCGGCCATTTTTTGGTTGCAGCCATCATTGTTGTTTGGCAGGCCCGGGCTGGGGATTTGAACCTGCCACCTTAGGTGTACGTGGCTGGCGCCTTAGCCGATTGAGCCACAGGCGCCGAGCCGTGTGCCTTGTTAAGATTTAAAAATAGAGGGTTTATCCTGAATTCTCTGAAGAATGCAATGTAAGCACAAGTATCTTTATAAGGGGGGAGCAGAAGAGGATTTAACTATACAAAAAGGAGATACAGTGAGAAAAAAGGAGATACAGTGAGAGAGCTGGAGATTGGAGTGAAGCACTTTGAAGGCAGAAGAAGAGGTTAGGAAAGCGGGAGGCCTCTAGAAGCTGGAAAAGGCCAGGAAATGGATGTTCCATGAAGCCGTAATTTTACACTTTTTTTTTAGACAAAGTCTCACTTTATCACCCTCGGGAAATTGCCATGGTGTCATACCTCACAGCAACCTCAAATTCTTGGGCTCCAGTGCTTCTCTTGCCTCAGCCTCCCAAGTAGCTGAGACTACAGGCACCCACCACAAGGCCCAGCTATTTTTAGAGACAGGGATCTTGCTCTGACTCAGGCTGGTCTCCAACATGTGAACGCAGGCAATCCACCCACCTGGGCTGCCCAGAGTGTGGTATTGCAGGCGTGAGCCACCACATCAGGCCTAATTTTACCCTTCTGACTTGCAGAACGGTGAGAGAATAAACTTGTGTTCATTTGTTACAGTAGTAATAGAAAATTAATAAAGGACACAAATGTGAATCAAAAATTTTAAAGCATTGATTAACAGAACTTTATTGAATTTAAAGCCTTTGTACTTCAGAAATTAATGTCACTAATCATCAGGAAATGCGAATTAAAACTACAAAGCGATATCACCTTACCTGCGTTAGAATGGCTTTTAAAAAAATTTTTTTAGAATGGTTTTTATTAATACATTCAAAAACTTTTAGATGTTGGCACAGATGCAGAGAGAGAGAATGCTTATACACGACCGATGAGACCACGGGTAACACAACCTGTATGGAAAGCAGTAGGAAGATTCCTCTAATTTTTTCTTATATAGCTTGTGGTAAAACTTACTAACGGCTCTAAGTCTTTACAACTCCAGATATCTATGTTCTTTGCCATGAGACTTTGCATTTTCTTTCACTTCAAGGGCAAAATACATTCTTCTGATCATCCAAACCCAGATAAGCCAAATCCAACCAGAGCCATGGAAGTTTGTAGCAATAAATTATTGGTACCTTAAGCCGTCAACTTTTTTGATGGTTATGTAGCCATAGCTAACTAATGAAACTAACACAGAAATTAGTATAGAAAATACATTTCTCCCATAAAGAAATCCCAAAATACGCTCATTTGAAATCAGGCAGTAGAGTGTAAATAAAAGAAATTTTCAATTCATATCAGTTAGTGGCAAAAATTTGGTGAAACCATTGTCTGTGATGCATTTGTCTTGCCAAACAGAAACAATGCCAAATGATAGTGTGGTCTTTAGGAAGATGGTTTCCAGGAAGAACAGTGAAAGTAAAATGCAGGTTCCCTTTAGCCTCACCTGGTAATATATTTATAGGTGGCTCGGTGCCCGTAGCACAGTGGTTTTGGCACCAGCCACATACACTGAGGCTGCTGGGTTCGAACCCAGCCAGGACAGTTAAATAACAATGACAACCACAAAGACAACAAAAAAATAGCAGGGCATTGTGGTGGACACCTGTAAGTCCCAGCTACTTGGGAGGCTGAGGCAAGAGAATCACTTAAACCCAAGAGTTTGAGGTTGCTGTGAGCTGTGATGCCATGGCAGTCTACCAAGGGTGACATAGTGAGAATCTGTCTCCAAAAAAAAAAAAAAAAAAAAAGATATTTATAGGAGAGAGATAAACTCAAAAAAGAACTAGTCACAGTAGAAAAAGCATTTTCAGGAAATGAAAATAAAAGAATATATCTTTTCCAGTCAATCTGTGCAGTAAAACATTTCAAACTTAAATACAGCCTGAACAAATAGAAAAGACATGCAAGGCTTTATAGAAATATATGGTCTAACAACAATGATCAAATGAAAAAATGTGGAAAATACACCAACTTTATTACGGTGGCACTTAATAGATTCTCCCAGTTATATGAAAAAAGATTTCTGGGAGTGGAATGTTTTTCAGCAACAGCCTAATATAGCTGAAATACAGTGATTCAGTAGAGAATGATTCTGTAGAGAGCTAAGAATGCATTGGCGTTTGACAGACTTGCATAGAATAAAGTTCCTAGGAAAACCACCAATTTTTTGAGAAAGGATTATTGATAAAAAATGAATACTGCCAGCTGCCATGCAAAAGGACCAAGATGATTTTGGACATAAAAACAATTTTTGCTAATAATCCATGCATGGCAATCACTCTAATAAAGTTGCCCAATCTCCAGAAATAGTTGATCACCTATGTATCTTGCCAAAATTGCTAAGTAATGTAATGAAAAATAAGCACATCTCTACCAGTTAGATCCATGACCAGAATGGGCATCAAACTCCATGGACCAGAAATGAGTCCAGTATGCTGACTTGTCTAAAGTTAGTTTTTTTCCAATCAGATACTTTTGTGTTTATGGATAGGGATACGCTTTAATCTTGTTTTTTTAGCTTCTTTGTTTGATTCTACTTTTTAAATAATTCTTTATTCAGTATTATCTTCCTTTCATGTTTACAGAAACTTCATTGCTTTTAAAAAAACTTCAACAAAGGCCAGGCATGGTGGCTCACACCTGTAATCCCAGTACTTGGGAGGCCAGGGTGGGTGGATTGCCTGAGCTCACAGACTGAAGACCAGCCTGAGCCAGAGCAAGACCCCTGTCACTAAAAAATAGCAGGGAATTGTGGCACGAACCTGTAGTCCCAGTTACTTGGGAGGCTGATGCAAGACAATTGCTTGAGCCCAAGAATTTGAGTTTGCTGTGAGCTATGACACTACAGCACTCTACTGAGATGACCAAGTGAGACTGTCTCAAAAAAAAAAAACTTTAATAAAATTTTAATACATTTGTTTTAATATCTGTATGTAGTATAAAATACAAATGGAAACTATTGTTTTAATTAATAGTCAATTGTCCATAGTTTCACTGTTTTGAGTGACTTGAAAACGCCATTTTTATTAAACGTTCAATTTCATTATTTATTGAGTCTGACTAAGGACTCTCATGCTAAATCTTCATTTATATTTTTCTGAAGAAATTAAACATTATATTATTTTAAAATATACACATATTATTGTTTTGTTTTTACCTCGCAAGCTAAATGTCCTCATTACTATTCTTCTAGATTAATTTTTCTGTGTCATGTTTTAGAGCTCTTTTTTTTTGCCTTCTTGTAGAAAATAAGGTGTTATTTTTGTTTAACTCTTCTCCCTAGATTCTTATGAATCTCTTCATCTTTATAATTCTTTGATCTTATCAGATTTTGCTGATCTTACATTAAAATTTCTCAGTATACAAGAAGGTGTTATCTAAAGAATAATTTTTTTCTAATTTAGAAGAGTATTTTCACCTCGTCTCTCTTTAAATAGTTTTTTTCCCCCCATTATTATAATTCCATTTTTTTCTGCATTTTTCATTCAGGGACTGAAAAATTGTGAAGTTGGGTTTATGTGACATGTACTTGTTAGTCACCTTTTCCAAAAGCATTTTCTAGTCTTTGATTCCCTGCCTTTTTATGAAGCATCGTGTGTTATTTTCATGTTTGTCCTTGGAGCCGTTGGTGTGGCCTTCTACCAAATGTTCTCTGTTCTTTTTCTACTACTAAACTGCGTACTAATTTGCTATGACTAGTTTCATAAGTTGCTTCATTAGCATTCTAATATCACTTATCTTATTGTTTTCTTAACATTTTGTTATTAAATTTAGTTCTGTAGAGGTGAGACAACTGAGTTTGTGAACTTGTCCAAGAAATAGTTCTACATATCTCATTGATGATTTCATTGGCGAATTTCACTATCGTCACCACTGAGTTACTCCCCTTGGGAAGCAATGCACCATGGCCAGAGCCGAGTCTGCCCTTCCAAGAGATTTTGAAACTGTTTTTGGAATGGCTCTTAGAGCTGTCATGGTACGAGCTCTGACAATTAAGTCTGTGAACTCATCCCAGGAAAAGTGCTGTGAACTCATCCCAGGAATATCACTGTTGTCACCAGATGGTCACGGATGATAAAAGTGACAAGGGTGCCAAGAACAAACAGTGGAGAAAGGACAGTCTCTTCAATAAACGGTACTGGGAAAGCTGGATATCCACATGTGTCTACTTATATATCCACATAAGTAAAAAATGAATGGGTACACACACCGTGGAATAATAGTCAGCCATAAAACCGAATGAAATCCTGTCATTTGCAGCATCGTGAGTGATGCCAGAAGACACTGTATTAAGTAAATAAGCCAGACACAGAAAGGTAAACAAGATCTCAGTCATATGTAGAATCTAAAACGGTTGAACTTGTAGACGTAGAGAGTAGAATAGTAGTTACCAGGGGCTGGAGAGGGGACGGGGGAGGAGGAAATGGAGACAGGTTGGTCAACAAATAAAAAGTTACAATTATTCAGGAAGAATAAATCCCAGTGTTACAGAATAGGGTGATTATAGCTAATAACAAGGCATTCTCTATTTCCAGATAGGTAGAAGAGAGGATTGTTAATGCGATCACTGCAAGGAAATGGTCAATGTTTCAATGTATGTATATGCTAATTACTCTAATTTGATCATGAGGCTGTGTATGTGTGCATTGAAGTATCATGCTGTACCTCTTAAATATGTATAATGATTATGTTTCAATTAGAATTTTTTTAGAAAAGAGAGACTGGTAACTGAGGACAGTTGTTTGAGGTTAATTCCATATTTTAAATGCAAAACCAACACAAAGTTTAAGTCCTATTGATGGCTAGGCAGTTGTAAATTGCCTGTGTACCTCAGGGATGGGTTTTACGTTCTCTGTATTGACAAGGAACTCTTTTCACCTGCTGGTGATACCCCCAGGTTTGACTGACGCCTGCTTTCAAGGCAGGTGGTGTGAGGAAACACAGACATGTGCATGCATGCACCCATACCCCACACATAAACCTCAGCTTAGGGGGCGCTTGTCATGCCTTTCAAAACAGTTTCTAATGGTCAAGTTCTAAAACATAATAAGAATCTTCTCTGTGTTCTCCACGTCTGTAAATGTGACCACAACTATCACGCTATGGAATGATTAAGAAATAAATTCTACATTCTAGGCATGTCATTGAAGGAACAAGCCACTGAGAGTTGGGGTCAAAGTCCCAGAAACATCTCTAGTACCTTGGAATGAATTTATTTCACCTGGAATGCTTATAACTGTGGACAACGTGGCCATATCTCAGTGGCTCTCAACCCTCCTAATGTCACGATGTATTTTCATTGTTATCAAGGAGTGGCGACCCACAGGTTGAGAACCGTTGCCATCTCTAGCTGCCTCTGGTGGAAAGATGATGGATGCAACTTTTTCAGAACTTTGGGAAATGTGAAAGCATCTGTCCAAGTCCAGATGTCTAAAGACCTAACTTAACATCTCAGTCCCTCCCAGCACCTGCCCTTCATCCGGCTCTTCCTCCCCTTACTTATCTCCATTTGGTGGCATTTGGAACATTAACCTTCAAACTGCAGCTTCCTTATTCCCCTTTGTCTTTTCCTAGCTAGGATTAATTTTAATCAGATGGTAATTAAAATAGGCACTGCATAACCAACTCACATTTCTGCAGGTAATTAAAGCTTCCAGCTTCATGCATTTCCCCCCTCCCCGCTCTGTTAGAAGCAGTGACAGATAATTTGTATTGTTCCTTGCAGCACAATTCTTGTTGCAGTAATGGCTCTAGTTCCAATAAATCTCCTGCAAATAACTTGTCTGGGCTTTGGAATATAAGACAGAAATTATCAACTGTTCGTTTGTTCTTCTTTTCCTTAAGAGTGTATGATCCCCAATTGTACGCTATTGATTCTAAAAGCCATAATGTGTCATTGTTTTCTTATGAAATATACTAGCAGAGAGTGTGCCCCAGAAGCCAGGTTCCTGGTGAAAACCCCAGAGCTAAGAAAACCAGCATTTTAATTATTTCCACTCCTGTATGTGTTTTTTTTTTTTTCTTTCTCTTTCATGGTAACTGAACATGATACAAAGGATTTTCCAAAACTATTTGTCCGTGTGGAGGGAAAAAAATAACCTTAGGAAATTTGGTGACATTTCTATCTCCTTGCACCATCACGATACCACGGTAAAAATAGATCACCTACTTGCCCATGGTGAATTTTATACTCTTTAACTGGAATCTTTGCCCATAATCGCCACTTTTAAGATAGACTTTTGATCAACCTCTACAACATTCTATAACATGCAAATGTTGGTAAGAGCTGTTAGACATGAGATTTTAAAAGCAAAGATTTTCTTGCAGACAGGGTGCCATGCTTCCCCCAGCTGCTGCGTATCATTCGGCTTCCAACCTGGAGCTGCTGAATGTCTCTGAGGCTTGGAGTGACAAACGTCCTCAAGCTTGGAGCATCGCATCACTTGCCAGTGACAGGACCAGCAAGCAGTAGCCCACCCAAGTTTCATTCCTTGAGAAGTGGCTGCCTCTTAGCCATCACCAGAATCTCTGGGGAGAAGCTCGCTATGCATCTGATGGTCAGGAAATCTCATTTCATTACACTACTAATTTACAGGGAATGAAATTATAAACAAGGTGATTACTGAGCGTAATTTATGGTCCATGTAATTATATAGCTGTCAAAGTGGTGCTGGCAGCTGAATTGTGTAGAAGAGGGCTGCACTTTTGCCCGGTCTACTGAGTTTGTTAATTGTCCACAGCTGAATTTTTTTTTGTGCTGTAGGATCGACAACCTTCAGTGTGGAGAGCCAAGCTAGAGCTGGTTATAATTACCTGCCTGACCGGAAATTTTGCTTATTGGCTTTGAACATCTTCAAGGGATGGAAAATCACTCCCCAAACCCTTTTGGTCAATGGAGAAGAACATTTCCACCTTCCACGGGAAGGTTAAACTCTAATGAAATAATAGCAAATCACAACATACAGAGCCAGAACGACAGTATCTCTATTTCTAGGTAAATACCTATCTCTCTGTCATAGTCATACTTAGATTAGAAATGGTAGTGATAGAAAGATAACTTAGTATTGCTACAACGAAAAATAAATAGAAACCAATTGCACTTTCACTCTTGCTCAGTAAATTAGACTTCTGAATGCAACTATGTTACTGATACCCCAGTTCTGAAGGCGTGGGTGGGAGACCACATCTGTGAATTCACAGGCAGGTGGAACATACTGGACAACCTTAACCTGTTGCCAAAACAGACAGGTGGAACCTGAAGCCAGAGTGGGTCATTAAGCCAAAGGTTTTGTTTACATAGCTACAGTCTGAGTGATTTCTCCCAAAGAATCACTAATTGTTTTGCTATTTTGCCTGGGAAGTGTAGGCACATTTTTTGTACACCCGATAGCTTGTGCTATGGATAACAGGAAGATTTTTAACTCAAAAGTAGAGGCGTGTGAACTCTATCGCCTACACCAATGAATTGCATCCCTCTGTACTTTTCTTCTAGATGCCTCTGCTCTTGGAAATGCAATTGAAAAATAAGCAGATAGATCCATGTCCATGTTGTGCTTACTCTGGCTGGTATTACGAGGATCGATTTACCTAGACTCCTGTCTGATGATTCCTTGGGAACAGTCACAAGGTTTGTAAGCCATTTATAATTTTCCTTAGAACAAGGAGAGTGGAAGATTCTATTCCTGAGAACAGACATATGTAAACTGTTAACCTCAATGATGAGAAGCACTTGATTTTTTAAAAAATGTAAGGTAAAATAAAAACTACAGTGAGTTACATAATGGTTAAGCAGAATTTTATGTGGCTACCGCAAGGGCACACATTAGTACAATTTATAAAGCAATAATTGATTTCTATCATGTTTCTAATACTGTATTGAGTGATTTCCTAAAAGGCTATAATACAATATAGTAATTTGATAGCTGAACAGTTTATAATCAGGAAATAATATTGCTGGCAGGGGTCTATGAGAAGGTCTGTACCCAGGAAAATTTATCTTGAAACTGACAGAATCAAATATTACTGGTAACTAGCCTACATTTTCTAGAAAGCAATTTATCAGTTTTATCATGGCCATGTGGTCCGTTGGATTTAACTTAAGAACTTAAATAGAGATTTACAAGCGTAAAGGTGTTTATATGCGACATTCATTAATAGTCATAAAAAATTAAAAGCAACCTAATTGTTATTACATGAAAGATTGTAGTTGTAAATTATGATATACAATTAAGCTGAAGTGAAATGAGCTAATTAAAGCATTATATCTATGTTATAATGGTATCTCAAAACTGTAAAAACTTAAAGGAAATGGAGAATAAATGGAAAAGAGAAAAATAAGTGGACTAATTAGGTTGGCAGAATTATGCACAGAGTTGCTGCAAAAATACCATTGGTAAAGAGTGATCTTGTAGGGTGGTGCCTGGGGCTCAAAGGAGTAGGGCGCTGGCCCCATCTACTGTAGGTGTGAAATAACTTATAGGACTTGGAAAAAATGGACTTGGACCCACACTGATGCAAATTATTGGTGATTTATTCATACCTGTGCAGGGGGCAGTTGTCTTAAGACTGCAAGGTTTTTTGTCTTTTATACCCTTTTTTGTGTACAAGGAACGTTGCCATTGGCAAGGCACCATGGCAGGGTTACCCTTTAGGGTCAATGGTTGCAGCTTGGGTGGCAGTGGTTACAGTAGCAATGGTTACAGTTCAAATAGCAATAGTTACAGTTTGGGTAACAATAGTTACAGTTCTGTTCCTGGCAACCCTAGGGGGAAGAAGGGGACCTGGGAGCCGGCTGAGATGCACCTTCTCTGCCATCCTGGGGTGGGAGGGCGGGCATGGGAACGGGGTGGGTTAGAACAGATGGTGGGTTCAAACCCAGCCTCGGCCAAAAAAAAAAAAAAAAAAAGAAAAGAAAAGAAAGAGAGCAATCCTGTGATCCATTTTATGGTAAAGCAAAATTTCTCCCCCAATTCCCCATCTTCAAGACTCTGATTGACTTCTCCTTGGACACCAATTTCCAGAGAGGAGCCAAGCTTCTGCCTTCATTGACAAGCTTTATAGTGGGCAAAATCTGCTCCAGACTCATTTGCTTGACTAAAATCTCCTTCCAGCTCAGAGGCATTCAGGCAAAGATTTAGAAAACAACTCACATTTCCAGTCAAAGTGGCAGGATTGTTTGCGGAAGAGGAGAGTCAGAACCGGCAACTCCTCTAAATTAATAAAAACTCACAGTGGGGAACACCGCCTAAAAAAAATCTTGCTCGTCTTTGTGATCTAGAGTTACTGAAAATTCAACCACAGGTTCACAGGTTCACGGATTCTCCTACAAACCGATTTTCAGGAAGTGTGAGTCTTCCTACTAGTAGAAAGCCAGAAAACAGAAATCAAGTACAAGCGAACTTGCAATTAAAAAAAATATCAAATCATTATGAAAAATAATTTACTTTCTTTTTACCTGTTAGGTGAACCTACCCAGTGAGTGGTATTTTATTCAAAGATAATATATCCTATTTCAAGATAAATTAGTATCACTTCCACTGTCCAGCTCTGCAAATCTCTATTTAAAGCGAGCTAGTCTTCCTACAGGAAAAAAAAAAAAAAACATTTATTTTTCATTATTTAATTTAAACATTCATGCTCCTGTTGCTTACTTATCTGAATTTAAACTACTATATATTTTATTAATTTTGCATTTTTCCTCATATTTATGAACTTCATGACACATGGAAAGTTACAAGCCCTCCCATCTCAGCAACAATTTATTTCCTCACTTTTTCCCCTTTTCTCTTCCGCCACATAAATAGAGAAACTATTTCTCCATCCTTGACAAGATTTCGTATGCATTCTATTTCAGTAACTCCCACAGCATTCCATTTTGTCATCACAGCTTTCCAAAACGGAGGGTCGGATTGGACTGGGGGGAAGAAAACTCCCCAGTAAACCTCTCGTGCTGCTAAAAGAAAAGTGAAAACCAAATTGTATTCTCATTAGCTACTCTTCCCACTGAAGTAGAAAAGACCACAGAGCACAGCTCGCTGAACTCATATCACCAGACTTTTGCTATTACAAATCAAATCCTCCCCGGCTGGCTGCATCTGTGATTTTTCTCCCTCCAAGGGCTCTCGTAAGGAAATAATTCTTTTTTAATTCTTTTGATAGGCCATGTACAATGTGTATTCACATGAGGCAATTAAATATTTTCCTTTATGTGCGTTCTAGACGTGGGCTGAATGTTAGGTTTGGGGGGAAATAATTACTGTTGCTTTCTCTTTCTTCTTAGATGTGGTTATGTACGCGACTCTCTCATCATACTTCTTAGGGTCTCCCCCCAACACACAGTTTGTCCAGGTAAGGTATACGGCGGTATCTTACAATATGCTCCAGTACCTTCAGTATGAAGGGATGATTTATCTTTCTGCTCATTTCATCTCTTTCTACTGTGGTTGCTGTTAATACAGAGTGTCTATAAAGTTCAAGAGCAATTTAAAATAGTTTTGCATTGTAGAAGCCTTTTTTTTTTTTTACATCATAGAAGTGTACATGAATATATCATGGGGTACAGTGTACTGTTTCTGTATACAATTTGAAATACTTTCATCCAACTGGTTAACATAGCCTTCATGTCTTTTTCTTAGTTATTGTGTTAAGACATTTATATTCTGCATTTAGAGAGATTCACATGTACCCTTATAGGATGAACCATAGGCATGATCCCGCCAATCACCCTCCCTCCCCCCACCCTCCTCCCTCCCCCCTCCCCTTTGTAGAAGCCTTCTGATGGCCTTTTTCCACTTTTTGAGATCGAAGAAATCCTGTTTTGATAGGGGTGTTAATATGAATATGTAGAGCATTTTAATTAAGCCGTTTTCTCATCCTACTCTTGTAAAAAAAAAAAAATGTATATATAATGTCCCAGCCGCTAAGGAAAGCATATTTAAACCTAGACACCACTTTCATAGCAATCTAACCGGTTGCATCCAATCTCATTACTAAGCAAACTGTGAAATACCTGATTTGGGCAAAGCAAGTCCCCAGAGGAAGAAAACCATTCACCAGAAACCCAGCTCAGCGGGGTGTTGGCTTTGCACTTGCCTTTGATACATGTGGGTATTTTCAATCTCCCTGACTTCAGGCTAATTGGCAGTGAGTCCTGCACATGTCCCAAGTCATGGGGAGGAATAAAAGCATTTATCACCGTATTTCAGAGAAATGCATGACTATTCTAATTTTTATTTCCTTCCTTTATTTTCCTTAAAAAAAAAAACAAAAAAAAAAAAAACAAGACAATGTTTTCTTCCCTTAGTGTTTATCTCGTTAACACAATGTTGAATTATTTCCAATCCGGCAAGCTGGGGAAATTGCCTAGGATTGTGGAGACCAAGCCAAAAGCTAACATGATAAGTTATTTATTAGTTCTGGCCCTTTGGTTCCTTTACCCTAGTGGGAGCTGTGGAGAGAGCTATTCATTGCTTATTTGTAATCCTTTTATTATTTAAAAGGAAAGAAAATGCCAGTAGTTCTGCATAAAATTATAACCAAGTAAACTAGGAATATTCCTGTCCAGGCCTAACTGATTATGATGGGTGGAGATCTCCACTGAAAGAGAAATACCTCTGAAGGGTGGAGGTCTGACAGCTGGGCCTCATCACTGGTAGGTCAATCTATGGAAATGGCGCTCCTGAAAGGGAGAGCCACGATCAACTGATGGTAAGCTACAAGCACATCTGAGTGATCAGGAGCTACATAAACTCTGTCAGGTTCAGGATGGAAGAAAAGAGATAAAGGCGTGAAGAAGGAAAAGCACAAGGAAAATTAATGAAGCGATAAGCAGAACAACACGATGATGAAATTTCTCTAATCTTGATGTCCTTTAGTGGAGTCCTGATATGACAGGGCAGGCTGATGATATCCAGATTTCCAAACTGCATATAGAACGGTGACGAATATCCCCTTTAATACCATGCAGTGATCACTGTCAAGGAAGTGGATGGAACTCAGGCACATACAGTAATGAGATGGAATTGTCCCTAAAGTACAAATGTCACACAGCCTGAGCTGCAGTGTCTGTGAAAGGTTAAGCAGCCTCTCCGCGTTGCTGCTGCCAGGGGGATGTTGTGATGGCACTAAGATGGGAGCGCTATGGCATTGCTGTCACTGTTCTGGAAGGCACATACTCCATGCCTTTATAGCACACCAGTCTGAGTCATCGCCTGTGTGTGCTTGAATTTTCCCTTCCACCAATTGGTACACCTTACGGTTCTCTTCATAGTGAATTAAATAAAATCTTTGGCATCTGTTCATTTTAAATTGGTGTGAGGACCTTAATTTTATACTTTGAGCCAATTAATGAAAGAATCTGCTTTCAGATAAACTTCTTCTACAGAGAAGGCTTCACGGGGTTAGAGAGCTCAGTTTAGAGAGCAGAGAAGCTACGTGGGGGAAGTAAACAGCATTTGTTCCTGTAATAATAAATACAGTACCATGCAAAACGTCAGACGTCTCAAATTGATAAAGGCAGTGCTCAGCGCTCACTGGGAGCAATTGGTTCTGCACACATTGACCCATAGGTTCTGAGAGGAAGAGGACTGGGTCCCCCCAGGTTGGAGGGATTATAAATGAGGATATTCTGGGTGGAACATGGATGGTGTGGCAAACACACAAGAGTATTTAATGTGTGCAAAGGGAGAATCCAGACATCCCCAGGTGGAAAATATCATTGTAGCCTTGCTTACTGACTACAATTTCCCAGATTATTCAGTGTGGAAAAACCATTTTATAAATTTAGCATTTGTATATTCCTATATTTGCGTGTATGAGGGGGCACGCACTCCGAATTCCACAGTACAAACACTGCATCCTCCAGTTGTCAAAAATACTCAATAAAATAACTCCTCCACAAGTTACTATAGATACTTGAATAAAGTGCACTTTTTCTACATATGAATTATTATGTCCTGCGTGAATAAAACCTGACAAGTAGCATCTCTTATAAAACTTCTCAGCAAGACTTATATGTTTCTGTGCAGGTATACTTCATACCATAATTTGGGGTATCTTAAATAAAGGAAGCCAAATGATCAGATACTCCCCAATTATACTGTTACTCTGATATAACAATTCTGCATTTTTAGCCGTCAACTCCATAGACAGGATTTGACGTGGCCAATTATTACATTCCATTATATATTTTCACAATGCCAATTCACATTCCAACTTACTTTGTTCTATCCAGTCCTTTGACGAACGGTTCCTCTTCAGACTTGTAAGTGTGACTGGGCAATGCCATGTCCACTAATTTTTTTTGGCAAAGATGAATAACTTATTCGTCTTCATTATTTTCTCCTTTATCTCAGTGCCCCACAAATGTCCCCACATCCGTTCTCACCTCCGTGCCTTCCCCTTGGTGCCATCTTTTAAACTGACGGGCCTTCATCTTGTCCCTTCAGCATTTGAAACTCGTGCTGGGCTGTGAAAGGCCGTGTAAGTCATTTCTTCAATTCTGAGTCCCTTCAAAATTTACAAACTAGTCATGACATATTTTCCAGTGTTTTGGTTGCATGTCATAGCGTTATGCTAGTTCCCACTCCAAAATATCTCTTAACGGAATTTAACAACTGTTTATTTTGTTTCACTGGTATCTTAGGAGATAATGAGATCGTAGGTGATATTCAAAAAAGGATTTGCTATGGAATATGAGAATTTTAAAATAGGTGTCAAAACTCCTTATTTCAAGAGCAAATAAATCAAAGTTGAAAAGAGAGATCACTTGCCCAATATAAAGGCAGATGTGAGAGTCTGGAGTCAACTCTACGAGTTTTTGACTCCAAGAACAATATTCCCTCTGTTATCCCAGGCTGCCTCACAACTTCTGCTTAAAAGCTAAGTCAAAGCCTTTGAGAAACTGGATATGGATGGGGCTCAGAAAACAGTACCTACAATGGAGGCTGCAGAAGCCAAGCTCTCTTCTGTCCTTTCCTTATCCTTCTGTCTCCCATTCTTTTCTGCAGCTGACCACAGAAACTAGAATCTCTCTTCCCTGAGGTGAGTCATAATAGACAGTACCCATTCTCCTGAAAGGCAGCCATAAGGCCCAGAATTATTCCATGTAAAAACTAGCCATAAAGTAATCATCCAACCTACTTAGTTTGACCATGGGCCATAAGACCTCCATTCCACAGAGGGCCCTGCCCCCCACCTAGAAGGAAAGACTATATGCTCAGAGGACCAAGGGGACTCCAGACAGACAGGCCTTGCTGGGTTTTCCCTCCCCATCTGCTGGCATTAGATCATATACTTTTGTCCAATAGTATTTTTACATGGCTGCCTGTGCTTGGTTGAACCTAAGCTTAAAAATGGACAATTTCCTCTGTATCTTTGAGTTTTTGTTCTGAATGTCCCCCTGTATGCACATTAAGATAAAAATGCTTTTCTCTCATTAATCTGCTTTTTTGGGAGTTGACTTTCCAGTGAACCTTCTGAGGGTAAAGGGGAGGATTTCCCCCAAACAAAATACAATGTGACCATCATGAAAAACACAACGTAACTGCACTGCTCTTTTAAATATCTTTATGCCCCTCACCTGTCACTATGCAACATAACACCCTGAAACACGATGGCTTTCAATATCAGCTTCTGTGGGTCAGGCCCTGAGCCATACCTTAGTGGGTAGACCCTGGCTCAAAGTCTCTGGAAAGGTCTCACCTGCAGTTTGAATTTTCTTTGTCAAGAAAACCACTTCTTTTTGTTGTTGTTGTTATTGATTTAGTTTTTATTATCCTTTAATGGTGTTTTCTTTTTTTTTTTTCAGTACTTCTATGAAACCAACTTATATTTACTCACACTTTTTTTTTCTTTTTTCTTTTTTCTTTTTTTTGCAGCTTTTTTCTTGGCCAGGGCTGGGTTTTTGAACCCACCACCTCCGGCATACGGGGCCCACCCCACACCCTATTCCTCTGAGTCACAGGTGCCGCCCACTCACACTTTCTTATGAAAGATTTAGAACACAACTATAGCCCAGGATGAAGAAGAGAAATGGAGTGGGAAGGGAGGGGAGGGGGGAAAGTTTGATAGAGGGAGGGTAAACAGCAGAACCACACCTAGGGAGCATATTGCAAAGGTACACGTTAAATCTATCAAGTGTAGAACATAAACATCTTAACACGATAATCAAGTAAATGAGGTAAAAGCTATATTAATTAGTTTAATGTAAGCACGTCAAATTGTATAAAAATATCAACACATTGTACCCCACATATGCATAAATGGATTCATGATCTATGTGTATATGACTTAAGAAAACCACTTCTATGCTCACTAAAATGATTGTTAGAAGACCGAGATCCCTCAGCCTATCAGTGTCTCCACAGAACCACCTCACATGAGGCAGGTGGTTTTTCCCAAAGCCAATGGTCCAGGACAGAGGAGACAGCGAGAGGCGAAAGCCATTGCCGTTTTATAAGTGGAGCTTGGAGGTGTTGTCTTATCACTTCTGCTGTGTTCTCTTTGTTAAAACTGATCCATAAGTCCAGTTCACACTTATTGGGAAAGGACGTATCAAGAGGTGAAGGTCATTGAGAGACATATCAAAGGCTCCTCTCGAACATTTTCATAAAGAATGAGGCATACAAAAGGAAGTTATTCTTGAACAACTTTCAACACATTCTCCTAATTTGTAGTTGCTTAGATTAATTTAGAGTTGGGAAAACCGTATTTCATTAATCAACTATATTATAATCTACTAATGTTACAAATTTATTCTCATGTGAAGTTCGACATACTATAGGACCTTGCTAAAGATTGAGGTTGAACAACTTGTAAGTGAAAATAAACTTTTAAATTGAGAGAAAAGAAAACCAGAGTACAAATTGTTGTTCTGGAGCTTATATCTATATGATAAAAAAAAGTCTCCTTCAAATGTAGTTGAAAAAATGCCCATTTTATTAAATGATGGGTATTAAGTTACAGGGAGAAAGTACTGGTTTATTATTCAGTGAAGTGATTTTGAAGGAGTTTGGCTGATATAATTAAGTTAATGGCAGGCTTGAATAGAAGAAATGATTCAATTCTAGCTGGAGTCCTCTGAATCATTCATAGCAAGGCAGAGATAAGGGACACACAAGAGGTGGGCAGTGTACTACAAACTCTCTGTATCTCTCAGTCAGTAACAAAAAATACACTTCCTCATGAAAGAACTTGTGTATACCAAAATATTATTTTACAAACTACTCACACTCCCATGTTTTTTTTTTTGCACTATTTTGGCCGGGGCCACGTTTGAACCCACCACCACCGATCTATGGGGCCGGTGCCCTATTCCTTTGAGCCACAGGTCCCGCCCCATACTCCCAATTTTAAGACTTTATGCTTTGCAGCCAATATGCCATGATTTAAAGGGGAGTTCGACTTCAAACTAGTTCTGTGAGTTTGGTCTCGTTACTTTATTGATTTGCAATTCAGCTTCCTAAGGTTTAAAAATGGTATACAAACAGCACCCGTCTCACATTTTATTGTGCAATTTAAATGCAATAATAATATACATGAAATACTTAAATCCACCCATTGTATCAGTGCCTGGAAATGTAACACGTATTGTCTATAGATAGACCTTTCATTGTACCAATCCTACAAAAATCTCAATGGATTATCTTGGTACAGAGAGTTACCACCTAGCATAGTATTTCCCTTGTTGTCTAAGCATAGAAAAAAATTGCAGCAAACACATAAACATTTAAGTATCAAACAATAATAAATGTATTAGATGGTCTGCAACTATTACTGATAGTGAACAATGACAGCTAACATTGATTTTCTTTTCTTTAGGTTATGATAGTCTTTCTAATGGCTCATTCTAATGTTATCTGTATGTCGACACATGGGTACATAAAATTATTGGTCTACTCTACAGATCAGGAAACTGAAACTTCCAGAGGTGACAGAACATGTTTGAGATCACACACTGTCTCTCTAAAGGGAGAAAATAGAACGTAGAATATACAGCATAGAAGAAGTGCCATTTGATACTTGTACCACGAGTAATCTGTTAAATAAACCATGCCAGTTCTTTAAAAGTATTTGCACATGTGTGCTGTCATAGAAATACCTGCAGCTGTGAAGCATTATAGCATCTGTGCATTGTTAAAAATTGCTTGAAGTGGCTCGGCGCCTGTGGCTCAATCGGCTAAGGCGCCAGCCACATACACCTAAGGTCGTGGGTTCAAATCCCCAGCCCGGGCCCGCCAAACAACAATGATAGCTGCAACCAAAAAATGGCCAGGTGTTGTAGCGGGTGCCTGTGGTCCCAGCTACTTGGGAGACGGAGGCAGGAGACTCGCTTGAGCCCAGGAGTTGGAGGTTGCTATGAGCTGTGATGCCATGGCACTCTACCCAGGGGGATAGCTTGAGGCTACGTCTCAAAAAAAAAAAAAGAAAAATAAAAAAGAGACATTCCTAAATCAAGAGGCCCAAGACACGTTCCAGTCCTGGGTTCACCCATAGGCTTTCCAAGTTCGAGCTCCTGGAAGCCTTAGGAAGCCACTGGGCAGTGACAGTAGCTAGCACAGGGACAATTCAGCGTCTAAGATGAGCAAGGCCTACAGACTTATCATATTGCACAACTCCAAGGAGTGCTGCTTACATGGAGCACATGGTCCCTGGTGCCTCTTGGAGTTATACAGCAACCCGGTCTGTGATGATTTCACAAACACAAAGCAAGAAAGCAAAGGTTCCCTCTGCCAACTGCTGAGCCTCCTGGTCTCTTATTTGTACATTATGCTTTATCATCTGCAAGAAAGAGCCCCTTCCC
>CAUYQV010033878.1:0-16663 GCA_963574575.1 Galagoides demidoff | reverse complement strand
GATGATGGTTTTTTCTGATATAGAGTGAGCCCTCTGAGGTCTAGATACCAAATCTTCCTTCTTTTGATCCAAAGAAAGAAACGAAAGCAAAATTAATATCGAGAGTTTATTTGGGTCCAAACTGAGGACTGAAGCCCAGGTTGTCTTGGGGAGTGTGCCCCTTGGCCTTTGTTACGAGTAGATTTTTAAAGGCAAAAGAGGACAAGGAGCGGGGCTGATGCAAAGATTTTTTTTTGAGAGGGAGCCTCAAGCTGTTCCCCTGGGTAGAGTGCCATGGCATCACAGCTCATAGCAACCTCCAACTCCTGGGCTCAAGTGAGTCTCCTGTCTCAGCCTCCCAAGTAGCTGGGACTACAGGCACCCGTCACAACACCCGGCCATTTTTTGGTTGCAGCCATCATTGTTGTTTGGCGGGCCCGGGCTGGGGATTTGAACCCACCACCTTAGGTGTATGTGGCTGGCGCCTTAGCTGCTTGAGCCATAGGCATCGAGCCAATGCAAAGTTTTTTGACAGGTATTGTCAATGGTTTAGGGAAATAACATTGGTTAGTAATTGGCTTGCACACTGTTAAACTACAGGGTATGAGTTATGGTGTCCAGAGTGTGGCATTTTATGGCTACTTTGCATCAGGTAGGCTAGAGCTCATGTAGCAAGTAGCCTCAGGAGGTAATTATTTAGCTCAAGGGGGAGTGAGACTTGGACTGCTGTCACATTGCAATGCCTCCCTGGGGCTGACAATTAGAAGGGGCTCACATTCCTTAGATTAGGAGTTTCTTTTCTTTCTCACTTCATTTCACAGAGATTTTCTTCTATCATGAATTTTAATGCTGTTTGTTACTTTTAACATTTCCTTCAGGCACAACAGTTATTTATGTAGCATTAGATCTCCATTACCGGTCAGCCACATCAATCAGCCATCCAACTGCTTTCATCTTTTAATTCCACCCTCCCCCCCCATTCGTTCTGGGTGATTTTTGCAAACCAATGTTCTGTGTCATTATAATTCTATAGATTAAATTCTGCTTCTAATACCATCTTCAATTCTATGCTATTATTTATCTCAGATATTCTTTACTTAACTCTTCTATTCATAATTCCCTTTTCATTCCAGTATGTTTTATTCTATCATCTTTCATTTCCTTTCTTTGATTATTTTGCAAAACAGCTGTTGTCTAAAAACTTCTTTGGCTGAATAATGAGTTCCTAATTCATTGCCTACTATTGCCCATTTCTTGCTTTTGCTATTGTTATAGAACTACTGTTCAGGTATCAGGTTGGTCATCTTTGGAGAGGGGCATTTCTATCCTAGCCAGCTATTTGTTCTGAACACGTAGTTTTGGTAGTGTTTCCCTCTACTCTTTACCTAGCAGTTGTCTGAATCCTCCTTGTCCATCTTGACCTGGAGGCCCGATGGTCACTGTTTACATTTCTAGCTCAGCCAGAGCTACTTGAGGAGGGTACAGATGAAGGAGGGAGCATGAGGAGCTGCAGCTCAACTGGTCTTTCCAATAATTAAACATTTTTTTTATCCTTCCATACATTTTTTTGCAGTTTTGGAATAGTTAGTGTCTACACAGGAAATTAAACCATTTGAATCTTTTAAACAGAGGGAATTTAGTGCTTGGGTAGTGAACAAGCCTGAGAGGCCAGTAGGGGATGTGAGGCAACCCAGAGCCAGGCAGCAATGGGAATCCCTTCAACCTGGGACAGAGGGTCAGGCAGGGGTAGTGATACTGATGCCGGCAGCTGGCATCATCTGGCAGAAGCCAGAAGCCTAAAAGCTTTTCCAGTGGCAACTGGACCCATGGAGAAAACACAGTCTCTATTGAGATCTGCCTTAGGCACAGAGGGAGGGGGCAAAACACCTAATTTATTTTTTCTCCTACTCTTTAATCTCCTAGCAGTGTCTCCCACTGGCTAACTCCTGCCATATAGGGGCTAAGAAAAGGCTGCCTAGAATCGTCAGTCCTTTGAACTAAGGCCTGAGCAGAGGAAGGGTGAGGGATCCTTCTGAGAGCACCGGGTGCTGGCAAGAGGGCCCTTGGCTGGCAAGAGTTTTTCCTCCCACAGAGTGTCCTGCAGATGTGTAGATTTTTTTTGCTAAGTTATTTCCCAAACTACACTTACCCTCCACATACACATATACATATAGTGTGTGTGAGATCTGCTTTTTATATTATATTAGATATTAATACCTCGTCTGGGACTGTCATAGACTTTTATACATTATTTTGTAATAGTCACCTCTTTGGATTTGCAGGGAGTCCTAAATGCTTTCAGTTTTAGCTGATTCCCTCGGATCACAAACAGGACTGATTTTCCTCTCTTTGTGATTCTTGCAGCTAATCCTGTAAGCCTTCCTGCTCCTGGGCAGTCTTAAATTACCGTAGTCTCAGAAGAACTCTACACCTGGTTGTCCCAGTTGTGTCTGAATTCTATGCTGACCTGTTCAGTGCCTGTGAGGTCAAAGAGGCACAAGCCTCCTGATTTGGACAGTCACATGGATTGAATATGTGCAGCACCATTTTTTTTTTTTTTATGAAAGAACTGTTTTGCCTGGCTTCTAACCCATCAGTTGTGCTCTGGGAACAAGGTCTCTCCTCTCTAAAACCCCCAATTCTATCATAGCTATGGATTTCACCCCAGGGTTTTCTTTCTGCTCACATTCATCCCTCCTACTCAGCCTTATATAATTTCCAGAAGAGTTCTGCAAATATATGTCACACATGAAACCACTATGTCTTACTCTCTACTCAGGGCTGACATCATTAATTGATTAAGTTTATTTATTTAGTTGGTTATTTAGTTAACTGATTTAGTTGATTAAATAATTATGATTCTTTGATCGTTCTCATTTTCTTATGAATGTGACCTTAGAAGGCATCTTAACATTAAGCTAGAAGGTACTGCCAGTAAGCATGTGAAAAGATCACATAGTTGCCATCCTGGACTTTGTAGCAAAGTCTAAACTTCAGATGGAGCTTTAGCAGGCAACGATTTGTTACAAGGCAATGAGGCTGAGGAATCCCTTCAATCAGGGAGACACTGACTGATTCTGCTTTTGCCATTGTTTTCCCTTCAGAAGAAATCTTTGTAGGAAGCTTTGAACAACACAGGCAACAAGAAATAAAGAGAGAGAAGCAAAAAAGGACAGAGTGACTTTCAGAGTTCCACTGGACGCTGTTTCACATGGAGTCCCTTGGAAACAGACTCTGAGATGAAGAGTTAGGAGTGGATGGTATATTGGGGAGCTCCTGAGATGCATCTCTGCAGAGGTGGGGAAGGCAGTGATGGGTACAACAGGGGCTGACCTGTGATGCATTTGCCATGGAGTCCTCAGCTGATTTTCCATGAATCTCTGGAGGAGAATTTCTGGGGTGGGGGGAGGCATCTTCAGAATTATCCCAAATGGAATCAGAGCTAAGCCTTTATGCCCGTACATCAGCTAGTCAGTGGATTTATTCTGTTGCCTGATGGACAAAGTAGTTCCCACTGGGATATATTGTGTCAAAAACTTTTTTTTTGCAGTTTTTGGCCAGGGCTGGGTTTGAACCCGCCACCTCCAGCATACGGGGCAGTTCCCCTACTACTTTGAGCCATGGTGCCACACTGTGTCAAGAACTTTTCATGATTTTTTTTTTTTTTTTTTGTAGAGACAGACTCTCACTTTATCACCCTTGGTAGAGTGCCAAGGCATCACACTGCTCACAGCAACCTCCAACTCCTGGGCTTAGGCAACTCTCTTGCCTTAGCCTCCCAAGTAGCTGGGACTACAGGTGCCTGCCACAACACCTGGCTATTTTTTTGTTGCAGTTGGCCAGGGCCAGGTTCGAACCCGCCACCCTCTGTATATGGGGCTGGTGCCCTACCGACTGAGCCACAGTCACCACCCTTGTGATGTTTTTTATTTCCTCTCAAAGATACTTGGATGTATCTTCTGGCCCACATTGCAGTGTTGATTATGCTTGCATAATGATAATTTTTAAAATGGCATAAGATACAAAAATTTGACTTTTGTTTTGGAAGGGATGGCCTAACTTGTTCTCATCTGCTTGGTTCCTAAAATCTTCATTGATATAAAGGATTTCTGAATCTTCTCAGGGGTTATCTTCTTATCTGGAACTCATGTCTCTTACTAAGATACTCTGAAGCACTTGCCACTTTTTACAAATCCAGTCTGATTAACAAGATGTCATTGATATTGTGAACCAATATGACAATCTAGAAATGTCCAGCATGTCCACGTCCCTTTGGACCATGTTATGACAGAGGTCCACAGAGGAGTCAACACAGAGTTCAGGAGGCCCGTGGGGCAGGTTATAACCACATACTGTTAACCATCCCATGGGAATGTGAACAGCTCTCTGACCCTTCCTTGTCATAGGAATGGAGATGTAAAGTTAGCCAACTCAATCATTGGGGTTATGCTGAAGATTATTGTCTTAGTCTGTTTTGTAATGTTATAATAATATACCACAGACTGGGCAACTTATAAAGAATAGAACTTGATTTTCTCACAGTTCTGGAGGCTGACAAGTCAAGGCAATGTCAGTATTAATTGTCTGCTGAAGGGTGCTCTTTGCTTCCAAGATGGCGTCTTACCGCTGCATCCTCTGGAGGAAAGGAATTGCAGAAAGACGAGCCAGCCAAGCATTGCATGAAGCCTATTTTATGAAGGCCTTAATCCCATTCATGAGGGAGACACCCTCTTGGCCTAATTACCTCTTAAAGGCCCCACCTCTTAATTCCATCAGGTTGGCAACACCTGAGTTTTGGAGGGTGTACATTCAAGCCATTTGTCCTAAAGACACATCTGGAACAGCAACTGCTTAACTGAACTGAACCTTCTGCTTGGTTGAGACAGTGGCAATTCATGTGCTGAAGCAGGCCCATGCTGGCCTGTGAGAGCTGCTGTTAAATTTCCAGGAGTCCTTTTTTTCCCCCAGTTATACCATTCATCAATGATAGAATTACAGTGGGAAACACTATAAAACAATCTTTTGAATAGTTTACTAAGTAAAACTTTTCTTTGAAACATAACATGCAAAAGATTGTCAAATATGTCAGTGTAGCAGCCCTTGGATGTATAGACAGTGGTGATTTTCACAAGTTCCACTCCCAGATCATATCAAGCAATTGTTTTGTGTGATTTTTTTTTTTTGTTTGTTTCTTTAATACTTAATGAACTATATCAAAGCGGAGCTTCTTGGAATAGATTTGCTCACACTGAGATGTATCAAAGAAGTTATTTTTGGTCAATGGGTGAGTACTCATTGAGTAAGAAATGAAGGTGACAAACAGTTTAACATCTGAATATAGAATGGTCCATTCAACACTATGTTTTTTTGGTAGAGATTCTTTTTGGTCCTTGGTCTTTTAATTTCTTCCTTTAGATTGTCAGAAAAAGATAGAGGTACAGGTGAAACTGGTATAGGAGACCTTGGTGGCAGACATCTCGTTGAGACCGTTTTAACTAGTGATTGAGTTGTTTGGGCAGTAGTAGGCTTAGATGAGAGTTCTTGGCATGGATTTAAAATCAAACTTTTGGAATTCTTAAAATCATCATAAGTTGCAATCAGTTATTTTGTTGTGGATGAACTTTTTAGAGATGGTGGTCTAGAATCCCATTTATATTTGCCAGTACTGCTCCAATTCCATTTTGAAGTATTTTGTTCCAGCTTGTAAGAACCAGAACTTTTTCTTTTTTCTCAACTTTTGTCTACACAAGTCATCTGAAGACTCATTTAGTTGGAAAGTTTTGGCTGTCTCACTTTTGGTATAGCTTTGGAGGAAGAGGGTCATTCAGTAACTGCCGGAGTACAGAAAGTAGTTTGTAATCTTGGCCTCTCTTTTTGTATAGTCATATGTTGTAATCTTTCTAGTTCCAATAAATGAGTTATCAAGTTTTCAATAGAGTTTTCTGGAGGTTCCACTCTCGCTTTCCAGTTTTCAGATTTTGAGAGGCTAACTTGTGCAAGTCCAGAGAGTTTAAAGGAGGAGGGAGAAAATCAGGATATGCAAATACTTCATTGAGTAATCTTCAATAAACCAAACAAGAACGTCTACTGGGGAAAAGACTCCCTATTCAATAAATGGTGCTGGGAGAACTGGATATCCACATGTAAAAGCCTGAAACTGGACCCGCACCTTTCTCCACTAACAAAAATTGATTCAAGATGGATAAAGGACTTAAATTTAAGGCATGAAACAATAAAATATGCAAAGAAAGCATAGGATAAACACTGGAAGCTATCAGTCTAGGGAAAAGACTTCATGAAGAAGACTGCTGTGGCAATTGCAACAACAACAAAAGTAAAGAAATGGGACTTAATTAAACTGAAAAGCTTCTGTACAGCTAAGGAGACAACAACCAAAGCAAATAGACAAACTACACAACGGGAAAGGATATTTGCATATTTTGAATCAGACAAAAGCTTGATAATTAGGATCTATAGAGAACTCAAATTAATCCACATGAAAAAAGCCGACAATCCCATATATCAATGGGAAAGAGACATGAAAATAACCTTCTCTTAAAGAAGACAGATGAATGGCAAACAAACATATGAAAAAATGTTCATCATCCCTAATTATTAGAGAAATGCAAATCAAAACCACCCTGAGATACCATCTAACCCCAGCAAGAATGGCCCACTTCACAAAATCTCAAAACTGCAGATGCTGGCGTGGATGTGGAGAGAAGGGAACACTTTTACACTGCTGGTGGGACTGCAAACTAATACAACCATTTTGGAAGGAAGTACAGAGAACCCTCAAAGAACTCAAGCTAGACTTCCCATTTAATCCTGCAATCCCATTTCTGGGCATCTACCCAGAAGGAAAAAAATCCTTTTATCATAAGGACACTTGCACTAGACTGTTTATTGCAGCTCAATTTACAATCACCAAAATGTTGAAACAGCCTAAATGCCCACCAACCCGGGAATGGATATTAACAAGCTGTGGTATATGTATACCATGGAATACTATTCAGCCATTAAAAAATGGAGACTTTGCAACCTTTGTATTAACCTGGATGGAAGTGTAACACATTATTCTTAGTAAAGTATCACAAGAATGGAGAAGCATGAATCTTATGTACTCAACTTTGATATAAGGACTATTAATGACAAGGGGAGGGGTGAGCAGAGAGAGGAAGAAGGAGGGAGGAGTGGGGAACGGATTAGCAGAGAGAGTGACAGAGGGAGGGGGGTGGGGTCTTGGTGTGTGCCACACACTTTGGGGGCAAGACACGATTGTAAGAGGGATGCAATCAGTGAAACCTGGTTTTTTGTACCCTCAATGAATCCCCAACAATAAATTTTTTAAAAAAGAGAAAACAACAACACAATGTTGTCTATCATGCTGAATATTTTCTATCATTATTGTTTTTATGTTTCAGTATCTGGGAGAGAATTGAACTTAACAAATGTACATTTAGAAAGGAGGAGGAGAAAAAATAACAGTCACCGTTTATTCAGTTTCCTGATCAAAGTCTACTCTATCTGCTAATCCTGTTCCTACCTGAGGATGCAAATACCTTATGGCCATTTGGTTCTGTCACTCAGCTATTTCTGAAATACCACCTCCTCAAGGAATCCTTTGCAGTTGAGAGCCAATAGCTTTGTGGGTCCCTATCTACCTAAATAGATAAACTCTCCTAATTGCCCACCCCCAATTTTCACGACAATCACATGCATTTATCCTGATTCTTTAGCTCCAAACTGCACTGATCCACAGATGTGTGGCTGATGTGAATCCAATTTTGTATTACATATTTTACACATTAGCCCACTTCTTCCCCACTCCCATCTATGTACTTTCTGCATTTTTGGTGTCACTCAGCCCTTGTTGTCTCTGATTGTCAGGGCAAGGACAGTGTGTAAACTAATGATGATAGAGACTTGGACTGAGAAACGCCTCAGAAATGTTTTCTGATGAAGATTGAGAGGAGCTGGAAGCAGAAGCTGGGGAAAGGGTGGGATTTGTGTTTCTACTTCTTCACCCCAGTGCGGAGAGAAAGCTTGCTGCCTCTTTCCTGTTCATTGGCTACATTCCTCTCCTCCCAGGTCAGAGGGGCAAGCCTGGACAATGCAAATAAGCCTGGGCTAGGACTCAGCCAAGGGGCCTCCAAAGGGAGAGCAGCAGGGAGGCTGGCTAGGAACAGAAAAGGAAGGTGGCTGCGTATTTCTTAGCACCTTGTTTTCCCCAGGGCAAACTACTCTTCTCTCCCAGAGACCGAATAGCAAAGTGCAAAATCTCTCTCACAATATATGCTTGAGTCAGACTGGGTGGCCCCTTTTGGTATGATATTCAGACTCAGCGGAACTTAATTGTGTACCCAACAGGTACAAATCCCCATACAAGGCAGTGTTAAGCCTAGGTCAAAATATAAGCTTTCTTTCTTTCTTTTTTTTTTTGCAGTTTTTGGCCAGGGCCGAGTTTGAACCGCCACCTCTGGTATATGGGGCTGGCACCCTACTCCTTTGAGCCACAGGAGCCACCCAAAGTATAAGCTTTCGATCACATGTTTTATTTAGCTGTGGGATAAGAAACTAGCAGGACAAGTGGTGATGACTGTATGAGCATAAAAGAGCAACTGAAGTACAAGAATCAGCCCAAACGGGTCAAATTTAGCCAGTTCCTCACCAGCTTCCCACTATAGGTCTTCTATGTCTTCACTCCATCCTATCCAGGACAGAGTTCCTCGCCAGGGTGAGAGTCTATTCATCTATTTAAATGGTCCAGATCCAGGTCAGTCTCAGCCCCCTGCTTTTCTTGACCCCTCCTTCCCTTCCTGTTCCCCTACATTAACGACAGACCTGTTTCCTCTTTGGGGCTGCAATCCTCTCCACCCCCCCCCCCGCCCCCCGCAATGTTGTTACTTGTGCCTGATGCAGATACCCAGGAGACTCATGGGAATGTTTGTAAACTTCCAGCCCTAACAGTACCTCCCTGGACTATTCCCTCAATGAAGTCAGCAATTGGGGGCCCGGCAGCTTGACCTTTAGGAGGAACTCAGAGCTGCGGAGGGCGAGGGCTGGAGTTGAACTGGAAACTGAGAGACAAATGCCCTGCTGCCTTTTCTCCCTCCCTTAACCCCATTAGGTGGAAGGGAAGGCGTAAAGAACAGCGAGAGGTTAAGTTCCTTATAAAGAAATGAACCTCTTTCCCTGGCAGAAATTGTGCTTTTTGCTTCTATATGTTTAGAGTATGCTGTAAAAACTGTATCCAAAAGGATTCACAAAAATCCATTCCCACAAGGTGGGGGTGAGAGTCAACTAGAGCGAAGGGGGACAGGACGGGCGGGGTGGGTATAAGGAAGGGGAGTGCGCGAAAAATTTAAGGGATGAATCATCAAAAAGAAGCTGGGAAAGGGAGCGGAACTAGTAGCGGAATTAGTAACCGGAGCTGAGAAAGAGACGAGCATTCATTAGACTCTGAGTGTGTCAATCACGTCTGTTCCGCAAATGATCTGAGAGCCTGCCAGGCCTCTCAGACCGGAAAAAGGGGGTTGGTGGGCGGTCTAAAGACTTTGAGATCGGAAAAGACAGAGCGGGAGGCAGTAGTCAGAGCAGTTGGGCGCGACATAGGCAGGACTTAGAAAGATGGTGTTTGTTGGGTGGTGTCTGTGCTTGGTGGGTAGGGCGCTGACCCCATATACCGAGGGTGGAGGTTTGAACGCGGCCTCGGCCAAATTGCAACCAAAAAAAAGCCGGGTGTTGTGGCGGGCGCTTGTAGTGCAAGCTCGCCAAAGCCCGGGAGTTGGACGTTGCTGTGAGCTGTGACGCTACAGCACTCTACCGAGGACGAAAAGTGAGACTCTGTTTCAAAATAAAAAAAAAAAAAAGAAAGATGGCGTTTGCCATCAAGGTCACATGGCCATTTCAGGGGACTAAAACAAAATAGCTGAGAACAATAGAATGACTACTACAGAATCAGATTTTCTGAAGCAGTCTCAATTCCAATTTTTTACCCCCAAATTGGACTCGTAGTAAGCACATTTGTATTTGTCAAATCACACGTCCTTAAAAATGTCATCAAAATAATGTGAAGGGTTTCACCGGGGATCTTCTGTTTCAGGGAGCTTGAAAGGGGTGGGGAAGGATAGGGATAGCTCACTGGCTAGGGTGACTGCTGAGCCAGAAGGCAGCGCGTGCCAGGATGGAAGGCACCCCATCAGGATATCTGCACGGAAAGCCGATTCCTCTGGGGTCTGTGAACCTCACCAGATCTATATCAGGCAGCTTGGTTTAACCTCTGACCTCTCATGTGTTTGGGAAGGTTGCCCAGGCAAAAAAGGATTTGATTAGGTGCCCTGTACGTTATACCAAATAAGTTTCTCTGTGATTAAACTTGCTGATCCAGGATAAGACATGTGAGCTTTATAAATCCATTTGTTTGTTCTTTCATTATTTTGTTGTTATTTTTTTATCCATTAGTTTTCTAGTGAATGTTACTTTTGTAAAATTGCAACCCTGTCTTAACTAAAAGGCAAAAAAGGATTTCTTTACTTCTTATGGCCAATATAGTTAGGGGGCCTCCTGTATTGTAGGGATGAGGGAAGAACTGAGAAATATAAAAGTAGTGATCCAAGAATTGAGGCATTCCAATCTAGTTAGTGATTTCCTTCTTTCGTACTTTGGTCATTTTCATGCCCCTGCTTGTGATTGACAATAAACTGAGAGCTGACCCAGGAGCGTGAGAAGGTTGTGAACAGCAGAAACTCAGAGTACCTGGGAATGGAGGCAGTGGCAGAGGGATTAACTTTTTCATTAGCTCAGTGTTGTCCCTATTCAGCTCTGGCCATCCCAGTTCCAGCCATCCCCTCAAGGTACCCTCTGCTAATACCTAATATCCCTGGCTCGGCGCCTATGGCTCAAGTGGCTAAGGCGCCAGCCACATACACCTAAGGTGGCGGGTTCGAATCCAGCCCCGGCCCGCCAAAACAATAATGACGGCTGCAACCAAAAAAAAAAAATAGCCAGGCGTTGTGGTGGGCGCCTGTGGTCCCAGCTACTTGGGAGGCTGAGGCAGGAGACTCGCTTGAGCCCAGGAGTTGGGGTTGCTGTGAGTTGTGATGCCACGGCCCTCTACCCAGGGGGACAGCTTGAGGCTCTGTCTCAAAAAAAAAAAAAAATACCTAATACCCCTTTAGGAGGCTTCATCAGACTGTCCCAGTTCTAGTTTTATTGATCACTTAGAATCTGTTTAGAAACTGGGTTTGAGGAAAAGGGCGCCACCATCTGTTCTATTCTCTGAGGCAGCATTTCTCCCTCCCCTAACATTGTAGAGGGGCTACAGGAATTCTAAGGGAAAAGATTTCTTATGGAGGAGTCATTCTAGCCCAGACATTCTAGAACAGTATAGCCCATTCAGGAAGCAACAACACTTAAACCTGAGCTCACATGGGGGAACCAGACCCACTCACTGTTACTCCTTTCGCCACCCTAGAGGGTCACGACAATTTCCCTTGGTCAGGAGAGAGAGAGAGAGAGAGGTCTTGTATTATCTGTGACAGATATTCGAGCCATCATAGAGCCATCATACACGTTCTCTGGGTACTCTGGGAAAAATAGAAACTTTGACAACATAGGAAAGGACATTCATGACGTTTGGAGTAGCAATTTCTCTTTCTCCTTCTTTTGCATTTATACAGAACCCAGAGTGGCTGGCTCTGCTCTACTGCAAGAAGCCAGCCCCATCCCTAGATGCTGAGCAGTCATTACAATGCTTTAGATTTGAGGGGGAAGGAGGCAGCTACACCAGGATGCTATGTTTTGTTTTTGACACCAGGTGGCACCAAATCATAACCCTAGCTCCAAAGAAACCATGAGATGGACCTTGAGAGCCCTTGAACTATTTTCTTTGCCCTCCTTGCTCCCTACATGGAATTGTAGATTAAGAAGAGCCTTTCAGATATGGTGGATAACACTCCTTCAGTGAAAATTCTTGAATCCTTTAGAGCCAAATCCAGCTGAAGATTCCTAGAATTAATTAATTAATTAATTAATTAATTAATTTATTTATTTTTTGAGCCGGAGCCTCAAGCTATCCCCCTGGGTAGAGTGCCATGGCATCATAGCTCATAGCAACCTCCAACTCCTGGGCTCAAGCGAGTCTCCTGCCTCAGCCTCCCAAGCAGCTCCCAAGCAGCTGGGACCACAGGCGCCCGCCACAACGCCGGGCCATTTTTTGGTTGCAGCCATCATTGTTGTTTGGCGGGCTTGGGCTGGGGATTCAAACCCGCCACCCTAGGTGTACGTGGCTGGCGCCTTAGCCGATTGAGCCACAGGCGCCGAACCAGATTCCTAGAATTTAAATGTGGCCTTAGTCTCTGCTCTTCCCAGAGATGTTTCTTGGCTTTAGATAAGGAAAAAGGTGATTTTTCTGAAATCTTTCCACATGACTCCATTCCCCAGAAGAATTATTTTTCTTCAAGGGGGTTAGTTGAAGAACAACAGACATGAGACCTAAGAGGCTTTGCTCAAATTCTGGTCCTCCTTCTGAAGGACTGAATTCTCAATTATGGGCATGCTGGGGAATGACCATGTTTAATAGAGTTGTAATATGGCTGACCAGCCTTATTACCTCTTATAGTCAAACAGAACTGGCCAGTAGTGGTTCAGGTCTGTAATCCTAGCACAGTGGGAGGCCGAGGCCGGTGAATAGCTTGAGTGCAGGAGTTCCAGACCAGCCTGAGCAAGAGCAAGACCCCATCTCTACTAAAACTAGAAAAACTAGCCGGGTATTGTGGCTGGTTCCTGTAGTCAGTCCCAGCTGCTCAGGAAGTTGAGGCAAGAGGTTTTCTTGAGCCCAGAAGTCTGAGGCTGCTGTGAGCTAGGCTGACACCAAGGCACTATAGCTTGGGGCAACAGAGTGAGACTCTGTCTCAAAAAAAAAGGGGCAGCACCTGTGGCTCAGTGGGTAGGGAGCCAGCCCCATATACCGAGGTGGCAGGTTCAAACCTGACCCCGGCCAAACTGTAACAAAAAAATAGCCGGGTGTTGTGGCAGGCGCCTGTAGTCCCAGCTACTCTGGAGGCTGAGGAAAGAGAATCGCCTAAGCTGAAGAACTGGAGGTTGCTGTAAGCTGTGTGATGCCATGGCAGTCTATTGAGGGCGATAGAACGAGACTCTTGTCTCTACAAAAGAAAAAAAAAAGGCTGGGCTACCATAGCTCAGTGGTTAGCGTGCCGGCACATGCTCTGGGGCTGGTGGGTTTGAACCCAGCCCAGGTCTGCTAAACAAAATAAATAAATAAATAAAAATTTAAAAAGCCAGGTGTTGTGGCAGGCATCTGTAGTTCCAACTACTTTGGAGGCTGAGGCAAGAGAATCGTTTCAGCCCAAGAGTTTGAGTTTGCTGTGGGCTAGGATGCCACAGCACTCTACTGAGGGTGACAAACTGAGACTCTGTCTCAATAATAATAAAAAAAAAACCCAAACAGGACTGCCTTCAGCACTTCAAACGTGCTCCTTAAGTTCCTATTCCCCATTCTGAGGGTCCTCCACCTGGAATGCTGTCCTCAGGCATTTCTATACATCAACTCCATCCCATCTATCAGGATAAAGATCAAACTCCTTGAAGCCTTTTTGGTTTCCCCTAGTCTGAAAGAACTGTCTCCTCTTTTAAATTACCATAACAACTTGTGCCATTTTCCCTGTCTTCTACTTGATATTATGATTATTTGTGAACATATCTCTCTTACAAAATTGTAAGTTCCCCTAGAGCAAGAATTATATCTTATTTATCTTTTTTGTACTCTATACTGATGAACACAGTAGGTCTTCAACCATAATAATAATCTCACATTTGTATAATGCTTACAGTTTACAAAGAACATTCGCATAGGTTTTTTTTCTTTAATCCTCACAACAACCCTGTGAGGTAGGTGTTTTTGTCCCTATTTTACAGATGAGCAGAGAAGCTAAACAGCTTGCCCAGATATAGCTAGAAGAGGCAGAGATGGATTTGAATACAAGTTTTCTGACCCCACATCCAGTTCTTACAACTTTCTATACCTGTGCTGTTGTCTGGTAATTCTTCCATGGAGGCTGAAGCCACAGGGCTCAACCTGGGGACTGGATGAAGGGAGGAAATGATCTAAAGGTCAAATTCTTCTCCTTCATTCCCATTCCCTTCTCCCCACTCACAGTTTCCAAAGAAAATTTCAGACTGCAATCTTATTTTGTTTACGAATTTCCTGGTGTGGCTCAGCACCTGTGGCTCAAGGGGTTAAGGCACCAGCCACGTACACCAGAGCTGGCCGGTTTGAATCCAGCCCAGGCCTGCCAAATAACAATGATAACTGCAACCAAAAAATAGCTGGGTGTTGTGGTGGGCACCTGTGGTCCCAGCTACTTGGGAGGCTGATGCAAGAGAATTGTGTAAGCCCAGGAGTTTGAGGTTGCTGTGAGTTATGATCCCATGGCACTCTACCCAGGGGGAGAGCCTGAGGCTGTGTCTCAAAAAAAAAAAAATAGAGGGAGGCGCCTGTGGCTCAGTGAGTAGGGCACCGGGCTCCATATACTGAGGGTGACAGGTTCAAACCTGGCCCCAGCCAAATTGCAAGAAAAAATAGCCGGGCATTGTGGTGGGCACCTGTGGTCCCAGCTACTCGGGAGGCTGAGGCAAGAGAATCACCTAAGCCCAAGAGCTGGAGGTTGCTGTGAGCTGTGACTCCACAACACCTTACCGAGGGCAACAAAGTGAGACTCTGACTCTAAAAAAAAAGAAAAGAAAAGAAAAGAATGTCCTGGTGTGGGATGTCCTTGAGGATAAGAAGGGGAAATAAGGGCTGAAGATAGGACAATAGGGCATGTTTACAGCTGGTGACTAGTGGATCTTTGTCAGCTTGGAGGAAGGTCCCTGCCTATCCAATAATTTAATTAATTACTTGGATGGCAACATTGATGTCTTGCTGATCAAATTTGTAAATGACATGAACCTGGTTTCAGAAAGATCCCAAGAGGCCATAATGAACCAGGAAGATGAAATGTAATGCTTCATAGCTGAGTTTGTCAACACCAAATGTTAAGGACAAGGGAGGAGGGACTTGGTTTCATAACAATCTGTGTGAAAAGCTTTAGGTGTTTGAGGTGACTGTAAACTCATTATTTTTGACATTAGCTGCCCCAAATGCTAATGTGTTCGGGTCTAGAATGTGAAATATTACAGTGCTACTTTCTTCTCTGCTCTATTCTGACCACAGTGGAGGATGAGGATTATCTTTAGCCTTGGACACCATACGTGAACAAGGACATTACAATCTGGAGCATGTACAAAAGAGAGAGACCAGGTGTATGAGAAGACTTAAAAGTAATTGTGTATGACCTACTGAAGCTGTTTAACCTGGAGAAGGGATCAACAGCATGATGGTGGTGATTTGGGAACCAGTTTTCTTTTTTTTTTTTTTAGATGGAGCCTCAAGCTATCCCCCTGGGTAGAGTGCTGTGGCATCACAGCTCACAGTAACCTCCAACTCCTGGGCTCAAGCAAGTCTCCTGCCTCTGCCTCCCAAGTAGCTGGGACTACAGGCGCCCGCCACAACGCCTGGCCATTTTTTGGTTGCAGCCATCATTGTTGTTTTGGTCGGTCGGGCTGGGGATTCGAACCCGCCACCTTAGGTGTATGTGGCTGGCGCCTTAGCCGATTGAGCCACAGGCGCCGAGCCGGGAACCAGTTTTCAAATACAGGTATTGGAAGGTTCATAATATAGAAAGGGGATTCATCTTGTTTTGCTTCGTAAGGGGGCACAATCAGCATCAAAGGGTGGGCACTATGGGAAAACTGATTTTGACTCAACCTAAAGTAGAACTTCATAATGGTTCACAATGATCCAATATGCAGTGGTCTGCTTGGAGAGAAGATTTTCCCATCATTGAAAGTTTTTTAGCAGGCCAGGCACAGTGGCTCACACCTGTAATCCTAGCACTTGGGAGGCCTAGAGGAGTAGACTGCTTGAGCTCGCGGGTTTGAGAGAGTTGAAAGTTTTTTAGCAGGCCAGGCACGGTGGCTCACGCCTGTAATCCTAGCACTTGTGAGGCTGAGGCGAGTAGATTTGCCTGAGCCAGAGAGAGACCTCATCCCAAAAAATAGCCAGAGTTGTGGCAGGCGCCTGTAGTCCCAGCTACTTGGGAGGCTGAGGCAAGAGAATTGCTTGAGCCCAAGAGTTTGAGGTTGCTGTGAGCTAGGACGGCACAGCATTCTACCAAGTGTGACCAGGGGAGACTGTCTCAAAAAAAAAAAAAAAAAAAGAAAGAAAGAAAGAAAAGGAAAAAAAAGAAAGTTTTTAAGCAGAAGCAAGATAATTACTTGACAAGGAGGTTATAGGAGGGAATCAAGCACCAGATCCTAAGGGATGGGAACTAGGCAACCATTAAGATTGCTTATGATGGCTTGGCTCCTGTGGCTCAATCCGCTAAGGCGCCAGCCACGTACACCTAAGGTGGTGGGTTCGAATCCCCAGCCCGGGCCCGCCAAACAACAATGATGGCTGCAACCAAAAAATGGCCGGGTGTTGTGGCGGGCGCCTGTGGTCCCAGCTACTTGGGAGGCTGAGGCAGGAGACTTGTTTGAGCCCAGGAGTTGGAGGTTGCTATGAGCTGTGATGCCATGGCACTCTACCCAGGGGGATAGCTTGAGGCTCTGTCTCAAAAAA
>CAUYQV010033873.1:0-29369 GCA_963574575.1 Galagoides demidoff | reverse complement strand
GGCCCATAGACGCTCCTACTTTCCCTCAGTCTTGTTCCCACATGTGTGAGTCTGGTGAAAGTGCTCCTCCACCCAGCCCTAGATAGCCAGGCTTATTTAATTTTCTCCAACATATGCAGAATATCAACTCAGGCTGATTTCGTGAATCTGTAGCTCATTTCCTGAAGAGAATAGGTAAGTTGATCCATTTTTAGCCCAGAGAACTGGCTTGAGGTCTCAGTTGGGATTGCAGACCCCTGCCTAGAACGTGCGTGGTGTGTGAGAGCTGGGCATGGTGGGGCAGACGTGCGGTCATGCACAGGGCACATCCTTTGTGCCCTGCACCTGTGATGTCCCACTTGTGATATCGTGACATATGGCGTGGGGTTCTGGAGGTGCTGGGGGAGCACTTGGAAAATGTTAAAAGTGTGAGACCAGGGCTGGTGAATTGAATCAGCTCGTCACATACAAACTCAGACAAGAAGCAGGGGAGCAACCAGGGTGCCCCCACGAGCCATCGGGGTCACTCAGCCCACCATAAGGTGTCAGGGCCTGCGCTCAGCACTGCTGGCATGTCTGATGTAGGCCCCACCCGCCGGCCTCTCTCCCCAGTCACGTTTCTATCCGCACCAACACCACACTTCCTATGCAGTACAACTCTGTTTGGCAACTTGAAGTTAGATGAGATGGAGCTGCTGTATTTGCCTATGTTGACAAGACGGGTGTGCAGTGTGTGCTGAGGTATGTTCTGTCCATTTGGCTGCACACAGGAAACCCTGACCGTAGTGCCAGCAGCATCTCACTGCACACAGGAAACCCCGACTGTAGTGTCAGCGACCCAGTGCCCTAACTATGAACATGCGGGGAGGGCTCCTGGCTACGAGTTCAGATAGCAGCAGAAATCTCATGTTTTCTACAATCCACTTTCCATTATTTCAACAAGGCCATGACCTGGGTGTGGCTTGTAGGACACAGCCACTTCCCTGTGTCCTCATGTAGTTGAGCCTCTGCACATCTGCCCTCGTCTCTGATAGGAATACTAGTCAGAGTGGATCTGGGCCACTCTCAGGCCTCAGTTTAACTTGATCACCTCTTTAGAGCCCAGCTCCATGCATAGGCACACCCTGGAATGCTGAGTTGGGACGTCAGCTGGCCTGGGTGTGAGGGAGAAAGTTCGGCCCCAAAGGGGGCTAAAATAGAATGGTGAAATCACAATTGGGGCAGTGACTGTGGCTCAGTGAGTAGGGCGCCAGCCTCATATAATGAGAGTGGCAGGTTCAAATCTGGCCCTGGCCAAACATCAATAAAAAATAGCTGGGCATTGTGGCAGGTGCCTATAGTCCCAGCTACTCAGGAAGCTGAGGCAAGAGAATCGCCTAAGCCCAAGAGCTGGAGGTTGCTGTGAGCTGTGATGCCATGGCACCCTACTCAGAGTGGCATAGTGAGACTCTGTCTCTAAAAAAAAAAAAAAAAAGAAATCAGAAATGGAGTACAACAGTTCCATAGACCATTTTGTGTATATATGCCAGTTTTCTGTGGCAAAATGAAAAGTGGGTCACTCATGTAGAATTTTAATAATTTTTTATGAGTGAAGTAATTTTGCTAGCCCCTAAGAAATGGAATCTTTACATATATTAGATCTTTGATTTATTTTTAAATGAAAGCACAATATATTTATAAAATAAACAAGAACTCAGAGTTCTCGTAGGGGAGTGTGGTGTTGTAACTGAGAAACTAAAAGACTAGTTACCCTGCATCCCCACCAGGAAGCCTCCAACCAGGCTGGGTCTGAAGACCTCATTCCCCTTTCTGGTGCCCTGTGAGTGGCTTGTGGCTCTTCAGGGATGTAGTCACCTGTTCAGGTGGTGCCTCATCACATAGCATCTCTGAGCACCTGCCCCTAGAACACACAGTCCCACGTGGCCGCACAGCCAAGATCTTAGTGATCACACCTACCTCACAGCTGCATACAACCCACAAAAACTTTACAGACCTTCTGTCCCTGGGCACTTGCTGTGCACACCAGGGAGGGCAGGGCTGTGGTAGCCCCACACAGTTGCAGCTGTGGGTCCTTCCCCAGAAGGCATTTGTTCCTGTTACTACCTCCCTTCTTCTCAGTCCAGCCCTGAGACAGCAGCCTCCATGTTCTTCTTTGTGAAGGTCTGAAGGGCAGGTAGCCTTTCTGGGGCCCTGGCTTGATTCTAGGACTGTGAATTTTTATCACCTGCCTACTTTTAGAATTTTGTTTATTTTATTTGTTCCATTTTTTTAATGTGGTGCATTTATATGGCCCCAAATCAAGCTGATAGTGTAGGGAGTGCAATGGGAGTCTCACCCTGCCTGTCATTCTAAGCACTGCTGATGGCAGGGGACCACTCAGCACTGCGCACACCCCTCCATAGTGCACCTGCGTTCTTAAACAAAATCTTGTAGAGAGGTACGAATAGCCTTTGTTTACAAAAGCCAACATAGTACCTTTGTTTACTTTCTTAAAAAATTATTATTATTAATTATTGAATTATTTTCTTCTAGACCTCCTTTTAGACTTTTGGGGTCATGGACCTCTTTGAAAATATAATGGAAGCTGTTAGTTCTTACCCCCAAAATACCACATCTGGAAGGTTCACAGAGGAGTGTCTGAGGAGGGTGGCACAGGCATCTGTGATTAGCACTCCAGGCAGGTGCAAGATCTTGGCACCAGAGCACAAGCATGGATCCAGCATGTCTTATTGTGTGGCCCCTGCAGCCTGCAGGAGTTTGTGAAGGATGGTGGGAGCTACAGCAAGAAGATGGCAGGTGACCTCCTGGACCAGATCACAGGTGGAGACTACTCAAGGATGCTCTTCCAGCTGAAGCAGGTGGACCAAACCCTGAGCTGTGCGGGGCAGGAGAGTGCTCTCAGCCACACCCTCAGCAGCACTCTGTAGAACATACAAATCCGACTGGGCTATCAAGGAAGAACGTGCTTTTTCAGGTACCCTGGTCTTCCTTTCTTGGCTTTCCAATTCTGCATTAAACAGTTTAGTGTCTGTTGGGGAGGCTTTTACACTTGTTCACCATTCTGGTGCCCTGCATAACTCCCTGTATAGCCAGAATCTTTTCAACTGCTGTCACCTGAAATGTTCTTTAATACCTCTATCGATTTGCTAACAGTGACTTTCTATAATTTTAGTCTGAAATTCTTCATTTTGCTTTCACTTTTTAAGTTAATTTTCTGTGGATATAGGATTTGGGATTTTTTTTCACTCTGTACTACCAAAGATGCCTGACTTGCATTGTTACTGAAGAAGTGTCTGTCATCACTTTTATCTTGGTTTTTCATTTGTAAAATTTCTTTTTTGGTCACCTCCAGAGTTGGACAACTGCAGTCCATGGACCAGCTCTGACTTTCACCTACTGTTGCAGCCCCCTCAGCTAGGAACACTTCAGGCTTTTCGAGACAGGAAGGTCCAGGAAACAGTGCTCCTAGCAGTATGAGGCTCCTGAGTGCAGCTTCTGGGGCCTGTGGTGGAACAGTCTTTCTCTGTTTGCCAGGGGGGAACTTTCTTCGTATTTGTTTTGCTTTGGGTTCATTGAGTGGTCAGGTTGGCAGGCATTACAGGACCCCACCTTAATGCATTAGGGCATCAGAGTTCCCAGGAGCCATGATTAAGCCATTTTTATGTTTTGTGTATATAAGGTCAATAGACTGTCCTTTCATGTAAAATCACTTGGAAAAGCTGGTTCCTTGCCTATTTTACTTTGTGGAGGAGAAGTGTTGCCATGAAACCTCCAGATGAAGTGAAGGTGAGTAAAAGTATCAGGTTTCTTGCAGGGACGGCTGCATTCAGCCTTTCAAGTGGATGTTCCACAAAGGCTCCAAGTGATTAAAGCAGATGGGTGTGTTTTTCCCCACTGCTCTTTGAGTGGCTTGAAGTAAGAGGATGAAGCCACGGGGTGTTCTTTCTTCCAAGTTCAGACATAGGGATTTTTCACAGCTGACTCCATAGGCCCATTTTAATGGGCACGCTGCAAGGGGTGGGGGCACGGCCCACTAGCAGGTGGTGTCAGCACACAGGGGTCTTGGGGCAGGGTTAGGGCACTGTGTGCCCAGCTGCAGAGCTCATCCATTTGAAGGTGTGGGGTTTGGCCTAGAGTCCCTGGGAACTTTGAAAGACTCCTTAGCTTCCTCCTGAGGACAGGAGCTGGGCTTCAGAGAGCACTCTGGGGACAGCCCATCTGGGAGACTTCAGGCACCATAGAGACACTCTGTCTGGGCGACTTCAGTATCTGTCACACATAGCTGAACGAAGTTCCTGAGAGTAGCCTTGGGTCCCTTAGGTCCTGTGTGTCACCTAACATCACCCTGATTTCCTCATTGCTCTGTGGGTTCCCCAGAACATTAGCAAAGGATTGTTTCTGTTGTTGTTCTGAGTAGATTTCCATGGAGAGTTCAGGCTGGTGGCACTTCAGGCTTGCTCTTCTCACTTAGGAGAACCCAAGTCTCAAGATAGTTAACAGTGATTTCAGCAGCTGTTGTTCAGTAATGTTAAGACCCAGTTTGCCACTGAGAGACCATACACACATTGAAAAACCAAGGAGTTTTATTCTTTTGGGGCATATGCTCAGGTCACTCCCATCATTAAAGTGGTCGCAGAAGAGAGTGACTCTGAACCAATGATCAGGGAAACTTTTATACACTTTCTTGCAAGGTACTATGGGTTGCAATAAAATGCTAAGTAAGGTGGCTGGGGAAGTAGTCAGTGTCCCATCACCTATTGGTCATTGGGGAGGCCTGGGGTTTTGATAGGTTAACTGTCTTTCTGTGGTTGGGTTTTCTGCTCGGGTTAGTGGTGTGTGAACTCCTGATTAGTTGCTACCTGGGCTGTTTACCTGATTTACAGTCTGTGCCTGCTGTGGAGCTTCTTGCAGCCCTTGCCCCCCACCTTGTCTTCTTCCCTTCCTCAGTTCTTTTTTTTTTTTTTTTTTGAGACAGAGCCTGAAGCTATTCCCTTGGGTAGAGTGCTGTGGCATCACAGCTCACTGCAACCTCCAACTCCTGGACTCTAGAGAGTCCCCTGCCTCTGCCTCCCAAGTAGCTGGGACCACAGGCGCCCACCAAAAAATGCCAAGCTGTTTTTTTGTGGCAGCCATCGTTGTTTGGCGGGCCTAGGCTAGATTCGAACCTGCCACATTAGGTGTATGTAGCTGGTGCCTTAGCCACTTGAGCCACAGGCGCCAAGCCCCTTCCTCAGTTCTTTGTTCTTCCTTTTTATAATTATTATTACTAATCTAAAAAGAAAAGAAAGAAAATGGTCCTGGCTACCACTTCATTCCCCCCTTGATCTGGGACATAACTGAGACCAACCTTGGGCTCAAAGCTGGTGAAAGACATCTTGACTTATGGGTTGATACTGGGATTTTAAAACTAATAGCTGGACTGTATTTATTCTTTCTTTAACAAAGGAAATTAACTTGTTTAAAATGCAGGGTCCTATAATTATTAGCAGCAGGAGCAGGGTCACTGGTCCAGCTATAGCAGATATTAAAGTTGTTAACTAAGGAAACCAATTAAAGAGGGATTCATACCAACTCTGTGACTGTTCTTGCTCTAGTTTACACTTTTGTAGTCTCCTTCTTACTAACACCATTGATTCTTTGATCATCCCTGAATGAGTAACATAAAAATGGCACTCTTTTTTAAGGGTGGCGCATAATCCTCCCTGTTGCAAGAACAGTAAATCTAGCCTTCTTCTATTGTGAAGTACTACTTCTGCCAGGGAAGTCAGAGATTCTTGGAGATGTGAAATAGCTTTCTGTATCTTTTCTAAGTCCAAGTCTATAGCAGCACTTAAAGCTTTGTAGTTTCAGTCTCGTAAAATAAGAGCTGAAACTCCTGCTCCCACACTGGCAAGACTTAGAACTGCAGGGTAATGGCCATGACAGTTTCTCTTCAGACCCGGGGGTCTTTTGTTTCTAGGAATATAGTTTCTTTTTCATGGTAGGTAAGCTTGGGGATTAACTGTACTAACACACAGAAATCTCAGGTTAAGTTTAAAACTTGGGTGTGTAGACAGGGAGCTAATCCAGTTGAGCACGCCCACCACCCATAGCTGGGGGGAATGAGGTATTCCATCCCATCCCATTGGTGGAATTTATTGCATAGACGTTTGTAAGAAGAGGTCACTTTTCCAATACAAGTCCCTTGCCCTGCGACAGATTGCAAGGTGAGACGGGGACTGGTGCGTTGCTGCCAGCAGCAAGCAGCTGGCTCAGTTGCTAGAGTGAAGTTATCTGGAAGGGCTATTCCTTCATAATAAGGGGGTTTTACATCTAAACATAACTAGCAGGACTCGGTAAGGTCTGGTCTGGACTTATTTAACACCTGGTAAGTTTTAGTGAGAGTGTCCCAGATGGGGGGTTCAGGATCAGTTGTTTTTAAGTCTGTGATGTTATCATTTAAATTTGGCTGCCAAATGGGGTTTGGGCCTGTAACTATTGGTTTTTTGTTGTGAACCATATATATTACTTTAAGGGTGAAAACATTTCCTTTGGCTTTCCCCCGGGGGGAGTATATTCGTATACCCCACTGTTTCCCAAGTTCCCACCCCTGAGCAGATTTGCCCTTGGTGGTAAAAGTTATGCTTATTGGGTCACACCGGGGAAGCCCTTTCTGATGGCAAGGGGGTTTTCCTTTCCTTTCACTTGTATGTAATCTTGTCTTGGGGCTTCCCACCATATCTGACCAGTAGAAACACATTCCCACGATCCACAGAAATAAGCTTACCTCTCCCCACATTTGTCTTTAAAATGTCCTGGACATGTGTAAAAGCAATCTGGGTAGGGATAGGTATCTGTAAGTACCTACCTGTAGTATCTATATCTACTAAAAGTTCAGGGAACCAAGTGCCCTGCAGGTGGATGCCTGAAGTTTGGTTTACAATGCTTCCCATAAGGGCATTAATGATTACCCAAGTTACATTTAAGGGCTGGTGCATATCAGGGGATGATACACATACAGGTAGTAGTAGGGCTAACATGGCGCTGGCAAGGTACACTTTAGTTCAGTTTTAAGGGATTGTCTCTGTCTTGTTGAATTTTCCATTGTGGGATGAAGTCTTCTTTGATGGCAATGGGGTCTGCAAGCTTGACGTTAGTGTGATCCACCCAGGAGGCGATGCCGTCCACTTTGAGAGCGGTGAGGGTTGTCAGGACTACGACGTAGGGTCCTTTCCACCAGGGCTCAAGTGTTTCTTGTTGGTGTCTCTTTATGTACACCCAGTCACTGGGAAGGAACTTGTGGGGTCCAGGAACTGGGCCAGCTGTGTAGGTGGCCCGCAGAAGGTTCCAGTTTTCTCTTCGCACCTGCTGATAGCATCAAAGGGAAAGGAGGAAATTTTCATCTCCTACATCTGTTATCATTTAATGCAGGTATTAGGAATAATGGGAGGGGGTCTCCCATAGAGAATTTCATAGGGAGTGAGCCCTAGGGTTTAGGGGGAGTTCCTCACTCTATATACAGCGACAGGGAGAAGAGATACCCAGTCACCGCCAGTTTCTATGGTTAACTTGGTAAAAGTCTCTTTTAAATTTCTATTAATTCTTTCTACCTGTCTGGAACTTTGGAGCCTATAGGCACAATATAATTTCCAATTAATATTTAGGAGGGAGGCTAGATTTTTCTGTACCTAGGAGACAAAGGCCAGACCGTTGTCAGACCCAATTTGGGTGGGGAGTCCATACCTTGAGATGATGTCTTCTAGTAGCCTTTTGCTTACCACAGCAGCCATCTCGGTCTTGGTGGGGAAGGCGTCTACCCATCCTGAAAAGGTGTCTATAAAAGCTAAAAGGTATTTATATCCATATTTTCCAGGCTTTATTTCAGTGAAATCTACTTCCGAATATGTTCTGGGTCTGGTTCCTCTTTCTCTTGAGCCAGGAGGCCCTATGGTGGCCTTGGCATTTATCATTTTACATGTTACACATTTTGAAGTGACTGCTTGTATCTTGGCTTTAAGGTTGAAGACTTTGAAGGGGCCCTTCCATAACAGGTCCTCAATTTTTCTTGATCCCATGTGCATGCTGAGATGAATCTGATGTATTAAGTCTAAGCTAAGTTTATCTGGGAAGATTAGTCTTTTGTTCAGGGTATAATACCAATCTCCCTCACAGTAGTGTTGGGGAACTTTTGGTTTTATTTATGCCAGATCTTCTTTGGTGTACTCAGGGTCAGATAATGTGGGTGCAGGCATGGTGGGTAGTTGTGTCACTAAGGCTGAAGTCTCTGGGCTGGGCAGAAGGGCTGCTTTCCATGCATCAGCATCTGCCCAGCAGTTTCCTCTTGCCACTGAAGTGAGAGGTTTCTGGTGCCCTGGACAATGTATGATGGCTAGTTTCTTTGGTAGCCACAGGGCTTGAATTTGGTCTAAGATTTCTTGTTTGTTTTAATAACAGTTTTTCCTTCTGCTGTTAATAGTCCTCTCTCCTGGTATATAGCTCCGTGTACATGTGCTATAGCAAAAGCATAGCAGCTATCAGTGTACACGTTCAGTCGCTTGTCCTTGCCTAGTTGGAGAACTTGGGTTAGAGCTACAAGTTCTGCTCTTTGGCCTGACGTCCTGGGAGGCAGGGGCTCAGCCCATATTACCTCCATTTCTGTTGTCACTGCCACCCCCACATACCTGTTGCCATCTTTGATATAACTGCTACCATTCGTATACCAGGTGACATCTGCCTGTGGCAGGGGTTGGTCTCGGAGGTCATCTCGAATGCAATGGACTTGACTCAGGATATCAGCACAGTTATGAAGTGGTCATGTTAGCTCCAGCTTAGGTAGCAGGGTGGCTGGCTTGAAGGCAGCACTGGAACTGAATAGGACTTTGAGGGGGGGAGTTCAATAGTAAAGCTTGATAGTGACTTAATCTAGCGTTAGTTGCCATCGGTCAGTTGGTTGTTTGAGTACCCCTTCAATGGCATGTGGTGTGGTTACTGTTAGATTTTGGCCCAGAGTCAGTTTATTTGCATCTTGAACTAGCAAGACCATGGCAGCTACATCCTGCAGCCACAGGATCTAATTTCTTTGATAAGTGAGCTACAGGTCTTTTCCATGGTCCTAAAGTTTGAGTTAATATTCCCTTGGCTATTCCTGCTTTTTCATCCACATACAAGTGGAAGGATTTCGTGATATTGGGTAAGGCTAAGACCAGGGCACATAAGAGGTCAGACCTTATCGTTTCGAAGGCTTGGGTCATAGTCTTAGTCCAGGTTAGAGGTTCCTGACCCTGGATTGCCTCATATAGTGGCCTTGCCTTCTCTGCAAATCCTGGGACCCATAGTCAGCAGGACCCCGCTGTCCCCAGAAACTCCCTGACTTCTCTCTGGGTCCTGGGTAGGTATCTTTAGGATAGTTTCTTTTCTAGAGTCTGATAGCCTTCTCTGTCTCCCCTTGAGTATGTAACCTAGGTAAATAACTTGAGTTTTGCAGATTTGGGCCTTTTTAGCTGAAGCCCGGTACCCATGGTCTCTAAGAGTTTTAAGTAATTTCCGGGTAGCCTGTTGGCAATCTGCCTGGCTATCTGCAGCTATTAGGAGGTCATCTACATATGAAGTAGACTGACATTGGGGTTATTTCTCCAGTGCTTACTGAGATCCTCATGTAAGGCTTCGTCGAAGATGGTGGGGGAGTTCTTATAACCTTGGGGTAACTGAGTCCAAGTAAGCTGTCCATTGAATCCATCAGTGAGGTCTCACCACTCAAATGCAAGCATAGGCTGGCTCAAAGGGGCCAGAGGTAGGTAAAAGAAGGCATCTTTTAAGTCCATAACAGTACACCATTTTTTAGTGGGTGGTAGGGTACTTAGTAGGGCATAGGGGTTGGGCAAAGTGGAGTGAATATCGGCTGTTTGTTGACCTCCCTGAGGTCTTGGACTGGCTAATAATCATTAGAGTTTGGTTTCTTGACAGGCAGAAGGGGGGTGTTCCAGGGTGACTGGCATGGAACTAATACTCCTAGTTGTCTCAGTCACTTTATATGGAGAGTGATACCTTTCCGGGCTTCCCTTGACATGGAGTATTGTTTCACTTGTATTGGCAAGGCTCCAGCTTTCAATTTTACTACCACTGGGGGGCAGTGCACTGCATATCCCATTCCCCCTGTCTCTGCCTAGGCCTTTGGGAACTCTGATAACCATACTTCTAGATCAGTTGGTGTGTGTGTCCCAACCTGTTTTTCATGAAGTTGGTGTTTGTCTGATAGTGAGACTGTTAACACACCTATAGGTTCCCCCTTAGCATGAGTGACTTGGACTCCCTGTGGCTGGAAATGAATGTGGGCTCCCATTTTGTTAATAGGTTTCTTCCCAACAAGTGGTAAGGGCACTCGGGTATGACCATAAAGGCATGGGACACCTGACCAGTTCCAAGATCTACTGTTTCCAGGTGATCCAAGAGTATTGGCTGGTCTCTGCTGCCCCTTGCACCTGTGACTTATGGTTTGACAGTGCTCCAAGTGATTGTTTAAGGATGGAGTGTTGGGTGCCTGTGTCTACCAGGAAGTCTATAGGTTTCCCCTCCACTTTTAGGGTTACCCTGGGTTCTGGGAGGGGTGCCAAACCCCATCTCCCCTATTCACTTAATTAACCCAATTCCAGAGTTCAGGCTGGGCCTTGGCAAGCTCTGGCTAGTTGTTTGGGACATTTATATTTCCAGTGTCCCTTTTCCTTGCAATAGGCGCACTTGTCTCTTTCAAGAGGGGGTCTACTTCCGTACTGGTCTCTTTCAAGTGGGGGTCTACTTCCCTCCTGGCCCTCAAGCTTACCTTCAGTCCAGTGGGTTCATCGTGGCACTCTGTGGTCTGTCCTCACTGTGGTGGCCAGGAGGACTTTGGCTAGTCCCTGGGTATGTTTTTTGTTGGCTGTGATTAGTGTCTTGGTTTGCTTTTCTTCTGGTTTCTCCTGGTTATTATATACTTTTTCTGCTACAGCTAAAAGTTCAGAAATTGTTTAATCTCCCAGTTTTTCCAGTCGTTGCAGCTTCCAACAAATGTCAGGCACTGCCTGATTGACAAAAACCATGATTACTGTGGAGCAGTTAATAGGGTCCTCTGGGTCCATGGGGGTATATGTGTGGTATGCCTCTAGGAGGCGCTCTAAAAAGACCCCAAGTGCTTCCTCTTTATCTTGTCTTACCTGACTGACTTTAGCCAAATTCGTAGGCTTCCGGGCAGCTGCTCGTAGACCTCCCATAAGAACCGGCAGTAGAGCTTGATTCTCTCCTTACCTTCAGGGGTGTTCTAATTCCAGTCTGGTCGAGTTAGGGGAAATTCTTCAGCGATACTCTCAGGGTTTAAGGTAGGGTTTCCATCATCTCCCAGAACCAGCTTCCGGGCTTCTGCCAGGATCCTCTCTCTCTCCTCAGTGGTGAAAAGAATCTGGAGGAGCTGACTACAGTCATCCCACATGGGCTGGTGTGTAAAAAAGATAGAATCTAACAGGTTAATTAAGCCACTGGGTTTTTTGGAGAACGGAGGTATCTGTACTTTCCAATTATAGAGGTCACTTCTGGAAAATGGCCAGTAAATAACATTCTGATATCCCTGAGCATCTGGGGGACCTTTGGCCCTTAAGGAGAGGGTCATGAAATCTAGTTTGAGGGCCATCTTCTGCCCTGCATCCTTGACAAAGAACTAGCCTTGTAGGTAGTTTTTAATTGTTTTGTTTCCCTTTTTAACCTTTAATTTGCCTGTACAGAAATTTTATGAGATATAAAACCTTTATCTTGTCTCCTTTGGCCATTGGGAAGCAGCCAGGGAGCTGTGAGCCATCTGTACTGTCATGTCAGCAGAGAGACGATGTCACTGTGCCCAGGCCCACGGATCCTGGTTAACGACAGTAATACACAAAGGATGTGTGATCAGACTGTGTAGGCCGGTGTTGTCTATTCTCAATATCCTGGTGTGACTCACCTGTCTCTGCTCTGCTGTCCTCCTGGGTCTGGGCTCACTATCTGCCCTGTGTGATCCTGTCAGAAACCCACGTTTCCCATAGCCCTTGGGGAGCACATGGGGTGGGCTGGAGGTGAGGGCAGCATCCATTTTCTGTGTGATGGATGTGCCTGAGGAAAGAGTGTGTTCATTGGAAAACAGTGACTCTCAGCAGGTTACAATGAAGCACTCAGTGTCCGTACACTCTTTGTAAGTGGATGTGTTAATGGATGCCTGTCAGTGTCTGCAGATCTCCATAAAGATGGATTTCAGTAGAGATGCCTGCAGAGCTCAAGAGTATCAGTTGTTCCTGGCCAGTGAGGGGCCCTCCCCAGGGACTTCTCTGTCAAAGCCTTTGTCATGCCACTTGCTGGTGTCCCTTCTTCCTGGTAATCCTGCCCAGTTCTCACACCCACAGTAATGTCTGAGCTAGCTGGTCTGTGTGTCAGAAAAGGCTCCTGTTGGGATCCTGCCTCTGTGAAGATGCAAGAGCGGGAGTGGAGCCCTGGCCCTCCAAAACCAACATACATTGGAGCCTAGCCATCCTGGGAAATGGTTGTGACTAGAATAGCCACTGTGGCTGATTCGAGCTGAAAGGAGCTCAGGGTTGGATAAGGGTCAGGCTAGCAAGGCCCTGACCTCCTGGTGGCCCAGAGATGAGCCCCACAGCAGAGCCACAGGGTAAGCATGTTGGTGTATGGGGAAGTACACCTTGCCCCTGAAGACTGCAAAGGTTGGGGCTCCTTGGGTACAGGAGAGATGCTTCCTATAGTTGGGTGACCTCCAAAGGCCAGTGCAGCATCTCCTTTCTGGTGCCTCCTCTTCTTCGCTGGTGCGTGGCTGCATTCTGCAAGTCAGGCAGAGGTAGCGTGAAAATGACATTCTGGAGCCATTAGGCCCCCAGCTTAGGACATTAGGATGGGTGCGTGGCGTGCTATCCCAGGCTTCGTGGAGCAAGAGGTCTCCACTGGATGTGGTTGTTCCTGCACCCCACCCTGAGGACAGATACAGCTGTCAGCTTCCCCTGCAGGGGCCTCCAGGAACTTGTTGCCTTGATCAACTTTCTGCCTAAACAGTGAAAGAAGAAAGAGCCATCTGACCTGGGGCCTCTGTTTTTCAAAAAAAAATTGTTTTGGCAAAATTTACATAACAAAATCAATCATTGTTTTTGTTTTCAAAGGATTCCATCCCTTGTCATTTCCTTGATGGCAACCACCACCTCTTTCAGATTCCAGAGCACTGGGTCCACCCTGCAGGGGAACACCAGTCACCAGTCCCTATCCCTGGCAGTTACAGTCCTTTCTGCCTCTAATTTGCCTGCCATATACACACACACACACATCCCTGGGATCCTGCAATGTGGTCCACCCGCAATGCAGTCTATGTCAGCGTGGACCTGAGTGTGACCAACACCTTCCTTTCACAGGGCGAGCCTGGGCTCAGGCCACTCCTGGTGTTGGTAACAATGGGGGCCTGGGGCTTGGGCTAGCCTGTCCCTGTGGTTCCCTGCCAAGGGACTCCTGGTGGTCAGAAAAGCTGACCAGGCTGCTAGGGGCAAGAGACATTCCTCAGGCCACACTGGACATCAGGCCATCCCAGCTGAGGGTACTCATGCCTTTTGTACCAACCCTCAGGGAGAGGAGAAGCCCTAGGCTGGACACTGTGGCTATCAGGGTCAAAGTCCTGTATGGTACATGCATCCTCTAGCACTTCTACTGGAGACTACACTCACACACACCTAGTAGTGCATGCACATGGTTCCCCAGCTCCCCACAGCTGCTGCTGCTGGGTTCCCAGAGCATCCATTGAGAACATAAAGTGGCCAAAGGCAGCATGTGACACAGTGTGACTAGAATGGTAGGGCTCACACCTAAGAGAAGGGGCTGAGGCAGTGGGCCGCCCAGGGTGTGATGGGAATGCTAGTTGCAGCATTGTCCAGGGCTGTGAGCTTAGGTTTTTGTATCTGTTTCTCAGCATCTGTATATGCCTGGGTCTCCTGCACTTTGAAGGTCATCTTTTTCACATGCTGAGGTCTGCAAGGGAGGACCTGAGTGTCCACGTTGCCCTGTCTTGCTGGGAAATCCCTACTACCCCTATGGACTAGGGGTGCCTGGGTGTAGCGCTTCCTGTTCTACTTCAAAGGCACACAGGGGTGGTGCACGATGGGCTAAGGAGGGCTGATGTATGTAGGAGGCATCAGCACTTCTGAGGGCGGAAGCTCATTAGTCTTGGTCTGTGCAGGAGTGCTTTCCTCCTCACAATGTGGCAGAAGCTGCAGCTGTGGGGTGAGTGCTGCCCTTGCTATGTACAGTGGCTACAGAGTTTGTTTCCAGGAACTGCTATTTTTCCAAAAGTCAAGCCCTTTGCAGGTGGATAGGCCTTAGAAGTAACTCCTCTTTGGGAGGGTGCTGGTGCCATTCTCTAGTCAGTCCTGGAAACAATACTCATGTCTCTCAAAACCTGTTACTCTACTGTGCTCTTGGCTGTGCGTCTGAGCCCCATGTGGGCTAGCCTGGCCACTGCACTGGCTATTTGGTGAAACAGACATGTGTAGACCCAGGGAGGCTGTGGAGGCACAGGGACACAGAAATTGGTAGACCCCATGAGGACATGGAGACACAGGGACAGAGGGATGGGTAGACCCAGGGAAGACAAGGAGTCACAGGGTGGATATGGAGCCAAAGGGACACAGGAATTCATAGACCCAAGGACAACATGGACTCACAGGGATAGAGGATGGGTAGGCTCAGGGAGGACATGGAAGCACAGGGACCCAGAGATAGCGAGATCCTGGGAGGACATGGAGTCTCATGGGCAGAGGGATGGGTAAACTCAGGGAGGACATGGTTCACAGGGACACAGAGATGGGTAAACACAGGATGGGTATGAAATCACAGGACAAAGAGATGGAAGACCAGGAAGGACATGGAGTCACAGGGACATAGAGATGGGTGGACCCATGGAGGACATGGAGTCACAGCGACTGAGAGATGGGTAGAACCCAGGAAGATATGGAATCACAGAAACACAGAGATGGTAGACCCATGGAGAACATAGCATCACAGGGACACAGACGTGGGTGGACCTAAGAAGGATATGGTCTCACAGGGACACAGAGATGGGTAGATCAGGCAGGACATGGAGTCACAGGGACACAGAGATGGATAGAACCAGGGAGGACATACAGTCACAGTGACACACAGATTGGTTGACCAGGGAGGTTATGCAGTCTCAGGGACACAGATATAGGTAGACCCAGCTAGTCCGTGGCTTCACAGGGATACCGAGATGTGTAGACTTAGGGAGGACATGGATTCACTGGAACACTGGGACAAGGGAGAGCCAGGGGGCACACAGAGTTACAGGGACATCAACAGGGATTGGGGGAGACCCAGGTGGGATGTGGAACCACAGGAACATGGACAGCAAAGGGGGGAAACCTAGGTAGATACTTAAAAGTCAGAGGAACACAGAGACAGGGAGCCTCAGCAGGAACATGGGATGGGGCCCGGCCATACTGACCTCCTTGGTGTTACGTGTTTGTGGTAGCCAAGTACTTCTGCTGACAGGCTCATCCCTGTTTTTGTGTCTGTGTCACCAAAGGCAACTTCGGCAACTGAACTCCCAAATGGGAACCACATATTTCTTGAGCTAAAGATTTGAGACAAAGAGACAGAGAGCCTGGGGCAGAAAGGAGGATACTGTCAACCTCTACCACAGGAGTAGCCCTCGCCACACTCTTCACACAGTGTCCATGCATTAAGAAACCTGCCAGGGTGGCTAGGGGCTCGGGGCTGAGCCAGAGGTGCTACATGAAGCCTGAGAGTCCGGGTATAGTAGACCATGCCATGGCGGGTGATGTGAGCATGAAGAGGAAAGTTGGGGTCAACTCATTCACTGAGCTCATGGGGCTGGGGGTCAGGGAGGGCCACAAGCTGATGATGGTTTTATATTAAAACTTTTTGTGTTAAGTTTTTTACTTGAAACTAGGGACCATGTGAGATGGAAATAATTGGATCCTGCACTTGAGCCTCTGCACCCAGAGCTAAGCCAGCACCTGAACCGCCCACTGTGGGACCTGAAGCCATGTCTGCCCCACCTTCTGCCCCAGGCCCTGCCCTCTGATACATACCCCTCCCCCACCAGCCCTTTGTGAGGTGTTCTGAGTTCTGTGGCTGGGTTCTAATGCTGCCAAGGAGACCAGCACTCCTTGCCACTTCTCAGCAGACTCTGGTCGAGTGAGAAGGTATTTGTACTTGCTGTTTAGCTAGGCCCAATCTAGAGGTGAGAGATAGGGTGGGTGTTGCTGGGGACTGGCAGGGGCCCTCTCATGCCTTCCTTCTAGGTACAGAAGAGGGTGTGTAACCTCTGAACTCCTCGAAGAAGTCACCCACTAGTGAAAACCCAAAGATGGCCAGTGACTGAAATGTGAGGACTTCCCTTTGAGGACTCAGAGAAGGGCGTTCCCACCAGGGCGAATGCAGGGACCAGATGGTTCTCAAGGCTTGGTTTGGCCTCAGAAGGGTATTTGTGAAAAGAATGAGAATGAGGAGGCATGGAAAGGGATGAGGGACCCAAGGAAAAACAGAGCCACAGGGACAGGACAGGGACATGGCAGATCCAGAGGGGGACAAAGAGTTAAGGCAACTCATACAGGGATGGGGGCAGATTGCTGTGGGGACACAAGGACAGAGGAAACCCAAGGGGGACAGAGGTACATGGACACCGACAGCCTTGGGGAGAAACCCAGGGGTACGTGGAGCTAGAAGAACCTAGACAGGGAGATGGAGGAAAGACATGGAGTCACAGGGACAGAGAGATGGGTATACCCAGAGAGAACATGGAGTCACAGGGACACAGGTGGGTAGACCCAGAGAGAACTTGCAGTCACAGGGACACATAGATGGGTAGACCAGGGAGGACATGGAGTCACTGGGACACAGAGATGGGGAGGACGTGGACTCCAAGAGGATACGGACTCAGACACAGAAGAATGTGTAGACCCAGGGAGGACATGGAGTCACAGGGACACAGGGATGGGTAGACCCAGGGAGGACATGAAGTCAAAGGGACACAGGGATGGGAAGACGCAGGGAGGATATGGAATCACAGGGACAGAGAGATGCGCAGATGCAAGGAGGACCTGGACTCATTGGGAAACAGAGATGGGAGGATGTGGACTCCAGGAGGACATGGACTCACAGGCACAGAAGAATGTGTAGACCCAGGGAGGACATGGAGTCACAGGGACACAGGGATGGGTAGACCCAGAGAGAATATGGAGTCACAGGGATGGAAGGATGCGTAGACATAGGAAGGACATGGAGTCACAGGGATAGTGGAGTCCCAGGAGGCACACAGAATGACCTGGATTGGATAGTGGCACACCTGGGCCACACAGAGTTACAGGGACATGGACCAGGATAGGGGGAGACTGAGTGGGACGGTGGAGCTACATGGACATGGACAGGGGTGAGAGGAGTCCCCCGGGGAACATGGAGGGCCATAGAGACAAGGAGAGTCATTAGGGACATGTTGCCACAGGGACACAGGTCAGGGAGGTCTGGGAGGGACAAAGATGTACAGGGACACTGGCAGGGGAGATTTGCAGGGTATGGGCCGGTTGTCTGCGTCAGGAACCTTCTCAGGGTCGGGGAAGGGTGTCTTGAACCCTGCTGCAGAGGCACAGTATGAGAAGGGGGCTCTTTAAGTCTGCAGGTGTGGGTGCTGGGAGGCCCTAGAGACCCACTCTAAGGACAAGACCCTGGATCCCCAGGGCCTCCTGCCTTTGTCATCTCTTCAGCCAGCCATGCAGCAGCCAACACTAGTGACTCCCTGACCCGGGATTGGAAGTCTTCAATATCTTGAATCACAGATATTCCTTTCCCTGGGATTGAATTCTGAAAGGATTGTTAAAATATTTATGGATGACTGGATGAAGGGGCCCCACTGCAGGTCTGGACAGTGTGGGAGGGCACATTTCCCATAGAGGTGTAGGCCTGGCTGGACAGGCAGGAGGTGGCCCTTGAGGGAAGATGGGAAGGGTAGAGTGTGGAGATCACCAGGCCTGGGTGGACTCTGGTGTGGGGGGTGCATGTATGGGTTGTATGCATGGGGTGTGTGTGTGGGGTGCATGCATGTGCTTATCTACTGGGTTCTGCTTTAATTGCTCCAGAAGGACACAGTATCTCCCTTGGAGACAGGAGAGAGGAAGGACTGAGTTTGTTGAACAGCGAGATGTTTGGTCCTGGGTCCTTGGAACTGTTCTCTCAAGATACATGAATTTTAACTAGAAATTTTTTCATTTTGCACATGTTACAAACCAGGTGGAAAGAGCATTTGAATTTTATTAGCAGAAATGTCTGAGAGAGGATTAGACCCATCAAGAAGGTGGGTGTTGAGTGGTTGCTGTGGGTGGATCTCTGGCTGTGCAGCCAGCAAACCAGCCCTCTCTGTCTCACCATCTGTTTCAATCTAACAGTCTGATTGGATATCCTGCAAAGACACACAGTCCAGGTACTGTCCATTTCCTAGTGGTGTGTGGACGGATGGGTCCAGACCCCTCTCCTGGGTACAGTGCACGCTGCTTGCTCTCGTACCTGGAGACGGCCACACACACTCGCAACTGTGTCACCCACAGTTACCTAGATTTCATTTTAGTTTGGATTTAATTTGGATATAATGTTAGGTTAATTTGCACACTGAGTATTATCATTTTATCAGAGTTCACAGAGCATAATTCTTCAGATTTGATAGAGTAAATAAATCCTTGATTTTCAAAAAGATTAACTGTTGGTATATTTTGAATGTTTGTACATCTCAAAAAGAAGTCATTGTTCTTTCCAACTTTATCATTTGGTTAGGCTTGTTATTCCTTTGTGGCCCTTGGGACTTATTTTCGACCTAAAGTCTTGAATCGTCTTGCCATACAGGGAAATTTTCTTCAGTTTTCTTTTTCTCCTCCCACGTCCTCCCCGTCTTCCTCTCTTGGAAATCCTAACAGAGGAACATTGCGCCTCCAGGCCACTTAGCTTTTCTGTCATAATCCCACTCCTCTTGGTCTCTGTTCTGCAGCGTGTGATAAGCCCTGGATTCAATCTCACAGATTACTAAGTCGATTTTTTCTGTTAGTTGGCACTCACTTGGACTTTGTTTTTAACTGGGGTTTGTGTTTTTCAGTGCTTCAGATTGCCTTTCTATGCTCTCCTTCTGTGATGCCTTGGTCTTTGTCATTACTGTGATACTCAAATGTCCCAGGACATTCTTATTGGACCTGAATAAGTCCCATGGCCTGTGGTCCAGTGTTTGCCTGGAGTCTCATCCAGAGAACCAGAGAAGAATGAGGTTGTGCCCAACAGCTGAAATATGTCTCATAAAAAAAGAATTCTAGATACTTCTCAGGATCTCTGTCCATTCCTGAAGTAACATTATGTCAACTTCATCTTTTGTAGTTCTTTTTTCATTTCATTTTTGAGACAGAGTCTCAAGCTGTCACCCTTGGTAGAGTGCCATGGCATCACAGCTCACAACAATCTCAAACTCTTGAGCTCAAGCAATTCTCTTCCCTCAGCCTCCCAAGTAGGTAGGACTGCAGGCGCTCGCCACCACGCCATGCCCAGTTCTTTTTCTTGTTGTTGGAGTTGTCATTGTTTTTAGCTGGCTCAGGCTGGGTTTAAACCCATCACCCTCTGTGTATGTGGCAGGCACCCTACCCACTGAGCAACGGGTGCCGCCTTCTACAGTTTTCTAACAGGATAACAAAAGACTATGCACAAGGCATAGCCTGACCCAATTTTGTAGAACTTCATTGTTCTCTAGTTTTCCGTTGAAACGTCTTCCACTCCCCTCCCCACAACTCCTTTCCTCTCCCAACAAGCGCCCCCCAACCCCTGGACAAAAGTGGCTGTGGAGGTTCCCTTCAAGTCACTGTCCACCTGCCAATTGACATTGTCTTGGTGACAAGGAATCCTCTGGACCTATGCTCCCTCCTTCTGTTTATATGGGAAATCATCAGAAAGGTTTTCAGGAGGATTTCTGGTGGGTGGGCACATCATGCCATGAGGTTGCTTGGCCTCTTTTCCTTCATGGTCTCTGTCTCTCTAGGGAGAGCCCACTGTAGTGTGTGGCCTTTTTCTGATGTGTCACTGCACTTTATGAATGACCCCCTAGTCACTGCTGTATGTGTTTGGCAGGGGCCTCCCCAGACCTGTGAAACCCTGTGGGTAAAGTGAAGGGCTACCTCTGTGAGTAGCTGGACTCCTAGGAGTTCCTCAGCCCCTAGGGACCACCCATCTCCTTGGAGAGCTTATTTCCAAGAGCTGTGGTCTGGATGATTGTGCAGAACCCTCTGCCTGAAACCCAACCTCACTGGCCCTGTTGCAGAAGTGGCCCAGACAAGGTTGCAGCACTGGCCTCTGCCCTGGGCATGGGTAGTGGATTGGTCCCAGGGACTCCCTGACAAAAGTGATGGGATCCATGGCCTATCCCCTGCTATCCATCCAGGGCTGACAAAGGCACCCTTCTTTCTTTGTCTTGCAGATGGACTGCTGTGGCAGGAACCTCAGACGGTTTGTCCTGGGAGGCCCAGACTCAGGCCCGGCGATGGCCTCATCACCAGCCGTGGCCCCATCACTGGCTGTGGACCCATCCTTAGCCATGGCCCCACCCTCAACTGTGGCCCCATCACTGGCCCCATCCCTGGCCATGGCCCCATCCTCAGCAGTGGCCCCATCACTGGACATGGCCCTATCCTCAGCAGTGGTCCCATCACCAGCCTCATCTTTAGCCATGGACCCATCCTTAGGCATGGCCCCATTACCAGCCATGGCCCCATCCTTAGCTGTGACTCCATCTCTGGCCCCATCCTTAGCCATAGCCCCATTATTGACCATGGTGCCCTCCTCAGCCATGGCTCCATCACTGGCCGTGGCCCCATCAATGGCCATGGGCCCATCCTCAGCCATGGTCCCAACACCAGACATGGCCCTATCCTCAGCTGTGGCCCCATCACCAGCCACAGTCCCATCCATGGCCATGGGCCCATTATCGACTGTTTTACCATCCTCAGCCATGGCCCCAGTCCCAGTGTGGTCCCCATTCTCGCCCATAGTCCCATCCTCAGCCATGGCCCCAGCTCCAGTGCAGGCCCCATCAATGCCCTCAGCACAGATAGCAGCTGCACTGCAGGCCCGGGCTGCAGAAAAGCTGCACTTTCTGCGCCCCAGCCCCAGGGTGAATGGCCAGTCCTGGCCTCTGAATGTGTATCAGTGTGTGTCCTGGGTCAATTTTCTCACCCTGATGGTGACCACATTGGGAATTTTTATTCCCTTTGTTTACAGACACCTGCAACTTTCCACCTGTATTGTATCCTTTTCACTAGGTATGGCCTGCCGCTTCCAGTGCAGCTGCTCTGGGACCCCTGGCAATGCCATCCCTAGTACTGTCCTGGGGTGGATTGTCCCTCTCTGGTGGCAGGTGCCTCTGCCAGCCTCTGTTGTTCTTGCCGCTCAGTACTCTGGGTCCTAGTGAGAAGGGTGGGCACTGCCTACATGGAGCTCATCCAGCCCCCACGTCAGTGAAGAAAGAGTGCGACAGACATAAGGTGATAGAAAGGGTGAGAGGAGTGGAGCACAAGGGCTCCTGAGCAGCAGGAAGAGGCTGCAGGCTTGGATCACTTCTGCTCTTCCCGCAATGCACTAAGGAACAATTTGTGTTGGCTAGGAATAATGGCAAGTTCTACCAAGAAAGGGCTTTTTACAAAATGCTGAAGGCTTTACAATATACAGCTGATGTGTTCACCCATCCGAGCCTCTGCCTCTGTGTGGAATCCATTCCTAGACACAGCAGGGCTATCGAGTCAGCTCTCATATGGCCTGCTCATGGCAATTTGGAGATTTCATGTTTGAATTCCTCCTGGGACCTCTGCTCATGGATAAGTCACAACCGGCCACTTAGGACATCAGGCCCAGAAGACGGTGGGGAAGCCCTGTATCCTCTTTGGTCTTCCAGGTTAGTCTGGTCAGAGTGGTGTGTGCCACACACAGGTAACCATGACAGTTGATGGGAAACCTGGGCCCCCAAGGGTCACTGCCACATCACTGATCTGCTGAAAACTAGCCTGTGTTTGATGCTCCTGGAAACTGGAATCATGTTTCTAAAAGTAGGATGTTTTACTCCTCACTAGAGCCTTCCTCTCTCCAAGGAAGCAGTTTACAACTGTGCTTCGTGGTTCCAGTAGAAGCTTACAGTTTACAGCTGTGCTCCCAGGTTCTTGCAGAGGCTCAGGGTTTACAACTGTGCCTTATGGTCCCAGGCAGGGGCTCACAGTTTACAACTGTGCTTTGTGATCCAGGGCAGAGGCTAACGGTTTACAACTTTGCCTCGTGGTCCTGGGCAGGGCTTCCCAGTTTACAACTCTGCCTTGTGGACCCTGGCAGGGGCTCACAGTTTACAGCTGTGCCTAGTGGTCCTGGCAGAAGCTCCTCTGTGCAGAGTTCTGGTGAGTGGAGAGCCTGGATGGCCCAGCACAGGCAGGGAGATGGCACAGAGACCTTTGCCTTCAGCTTGGTGGGATGCACACCGTCCCTTGGTGCTTCAGCAACCTACAAGCTAGATGTTCTTTGTCCTTAAACTTGTGACTGTGGTATCTTTCAGCTTTCAATAAAAGGAGAAAGTGTAATCAAATGAACTCCAAGTACCATCACCCCACTTCAACAATTAAGATTGCTAATCTCATTTTACTGGAGTAACTCTAAGAATCTCAGACATCGTGAGATTTCAACTGGAAATGCCCCAGTTTGTGTCCAACAAGGGATATTATTTTTCTAGCCACTATACTATTTGATTTTCACTGAAAAATTACATGACTTCTTACTATCAATATTCTTTGATGTCCCTATTGCTATTTCCCCAGTTTTCTAAAGAAGACTTTCCAGAAATGCTCAGATGACACTGGGATCTATGTTGGACTTCCATTCTCCCCTTTGCTCCCAAGCCTTTGATTGGTCAGAGAAACCAGGACATTTGATAAGGGACTGTCCCTTGCACTCTAGGTTTAGCTAATATTTTCCTGACAGTTCCTTTGTGGGAAGATTTTTAATAACGAACCCAGTTTCCCCCAGCCCCAACAGAGCTGCCCTGATGTGGCATCCCTTGTGACACATGGCTCACTGTGACTGCACAGTTTCCTGGGCCTCCATCTCACATTTCTTCAGTAATCCCCAAAGTGACAAACCCAGAATCTGGTCAAAAGTTCAGGCTTTGCATGCTGTGACCCCTGGGTCTTTCCAGTCCAACGCGGCTCCCCATACCTTCCCCTATAGCCCGTGATTCTGTCTGAGGCTGGGCAGGGGCTGCAGGAACTCGGTGCAGCCCCTCTGCCCAGCATGTTGGCACATCTCAGTCTGTCAGGAGGCCAGGCCAACAGGGGATACGGTATTCCTGGAGGCATCTGCTATTCAGACTTTGAGACTTTGTGGGAGAGCACCCCCCCCCCCAGTTCCGTCCTCATCTGAATCAAAGGCATGGGGCTTTTGCAGTGTTGTCATCTGATTTGGAGGCTGCCCTGGCTGCTGGCACAGCACCATACGTGCTGGCTTCCAGTTCTGGGGCCAAAAGTCTAGAATGGAGGTGCTGGGGGCATCTGACTGGCCTGTCTTGTGGCACAGGCAAGTCACCCCCCCCACCTCACCTCCATGTGGGAACTCCCCTTCTAAGGATGTGAGTGGTTGGATGAGGGCCCAACCCAAACACCATTGCCAAGGTCTGTCCCACGTGAAGCTGCCTTTGGGAGTGGGGGCTGTGACACCAGCACTCGACTTTTTAGTCCATTGCATCTGTCTTGTCTTGGCCCCTGGGGTCTTCTCCATGTGGCCTGGAGAAGCCGATGCTCACTCAGAACTGCCCCCCTGATGAATCACCAGGGGCGCCATCGTCATTGGTGCCTTCAGGGACCAGGCAGGGCTGGGAAGTGACTACAAGGCCCAGTGGCTGTGGCCCTGGCCCGTGAGGGAGGTCAGGGTACAGATCAGGGGCAAAGGCAGGAGAAGTCCCATGAGGCTTGGGAGCTCAAGAACTGCTTGAGCAGCAGCACTGGTCTGGTTCCGGCCCTTTTCTCGGCAGACTGGACACCCGCACCAGTGTATTCTCCCCCTAGGGCTGCAGGTTGACCTCTGATAGCAGGGCCAGTCTTAGAGAAGGGGTTGGAATCTAATGTAACTTCATTTCATCCAGAGAAAGCACTTCCCTGGGGATTCTGTGTTGTGGCCTGAGGTAGCATGAACTTGGCAGTCGGTTGGGGAGTTTGCAGTGAGCGTCCAGAGAAACCCTGTGTTCAGTGCCATGTCCAGTGTTAAACCCCTGAGTTCAGTCTGCCCTACAGGTGTGTGATGTGGCTGTCCCAGGGGAGGATGCTGCTCAGCTCTCTGCTCCTCCTCCTGCCAAGTGGGACAGTAAGGTTATTGGCATCACAGAGTTTGTGTATCCTTGGTTGGCTCTCTTGTTATTTACTAGACACAGATTGTGACTAGGGAACATGCAGTGAAGTGGGGCTTCTCACACCAGCTCCCAGACTGAAACTTATGGAGTTAGCAGCCTTGCTGACTAAAGGGAGATGCCCATGCTGGTGCTTTCACCTTTTATGCTCACTCTTGATACAAAATTGAACGTGAAAGTAAAAGAGAAGGCTCAGCGCCTGTAGCTCAAGCAGCTATGGCGTCAGCCACATACACCAGAGCTGGTGGATTCAAATCCAGCCCAGGCCTGCTGAGCAACAGTGACAACTACAACGAAAAAATAGCCAGGCATTGTGCTGGGCACCTATACTCCCAGCTACTTGAGAGGCTAAAGCAAGAGAATTGCTGATACCCACGAGTCGGAGGTACAGGATCAGGGCCAAAGGCCAGAAAAGCCCTGTGAGGCTCAGAAGCTCAAGTGCCACTTGACAAGCGGCACTGGCCTGGTGCTGGCCCTTGTCTCGGCAGACTGGACTCCTGGAAGCTTGCAAAATCTTTTCTTTTGTCTTGCCTTTAGATAGTTTTATCACTACATGCCTTGGAAAAGCTGTATTGGAATTGTGGCAAGCGGGGGGCTGGTATCCCATCCCTCTGACAGGAGTATGTCAAAATCTTTGGTGATATTTGGGAAGTTTTCATTTATATTATTCTTTACAATAGCTTCCATTCATCTGGGGCATTCTTCTTCCTCCTCAGGGATACCTATAACTCCTATGTTTGAATGCTTCATAGAGTCCCATAGTTCTCTCAGTGAATGTTCTTTCTCTCTCTTTTTTACTGCACTTCTCCACACTTCCCCAGTGTCTCAGTCCCCTGAGGCACTAAATTACTCAGCCATGGCCTCCTGGCCAAGCCCCACACTGCAGCATGAAGGGGCAGCTCTCCCATAGTAGCTGTGCAGGCAGCCCACAGCTCAACGACATTAGCTCCCCTGTGACTCAGCGACTCAGTCTGGGGCAACAGACAATGCTCAAAGTCATCCACTCACCCACCCAAGATGTTCCAAGGCAGTTCAGTCAAGTGCTCATGTCCAAAAAATCCGAAACAGCCCACAGGTAAAGCTTTTCCTGCTTGCAGTCTTGCGGTTGCTATGGTTACAACTGCCAACAGTCTCAACTGAACAAACCCACCGACTACTTGCCAGTTTTCGAATGCTTCTGTCCTCCTCATGGGGTCCAGAAGATTCTTGCTGACTTCCTCTGTCACCAAAGGGAAGCCTCTGGGAAAAACCCAACAGCCAAGATGCCTGGAGTTGTCTCTCCCCACTCTCACTGCACCCAGCTGCACAGAGGCTGCTACTCAGCCACCATCTTGGAACAGAATCCCAGCTTGAGGTTCTGTCTCAAAAAAAAAAAAAAAAAAAGATAAAATGGAGGTTTCTTCCTGCCACCACCTGTACTCCTGGCCTCTTGTGCTCAGAAAGGGTTGCCAAGGGTTGCGTGACAGGTGGAGTGGCTGAGTCACCCACATCATTGCTGCAGGTGGTGGCTGTCACAAGGGGATGATCCACACTGTGTGCAGGGTGCTGACTGGCTTGCCAGATCTTATGGACTGGGCAAGCAGGGTGTGTGGGTACATGGCCATGGAAGTGCATCAACTTTGTTCTTATGTGGAAAAGCTTTGTGCTCCAGACGTGACATTGAAGTAGAGTTTCTGCCCTGGAACTTCAGGGATCCTCTTGAAAGTTGAACTCTTTTCTTCCTAGGTGAACACTTTCTGGGTGGCCTCTTGGCCTTGGCATCTGCAGGTTTGGGGGCAGGGTCAGGAAATGGGCTGCAGGCTACTCTGCCAGGTCTGCCTAGGAGTCCAGGTCAGGAGAACCCAACTGTTGGTCACCCTGAGCACTGCCGCATTGGGGCCCAGGACTGAGGGGCCTTGCTGCACCCAGAGTTCCCCAGGTGGTTCCAGAGAGCTGCCATCCCGCTTGTTGAGGATGTTGCAGGATGTGGTGGCCAAGGGCTTGAGTGCTCTCAGGCTCAACTTCACCTATTGCCCAGGCATAGGCCCCATCCAGCCCCTGGTACTCCTTCACCCACCCTGACCACCTCTCCACCCAGCTCGTGGTCCTTGCTGTCACCCTAATTAGTGTCTTGAGACTCTGGATGTATTTCCTGTTTCCCTGGTAAGTAAACAGTGCATGATCCTCAGCTCAGCCTCAGGGGAGTGGATGCACAGGGACCTGTGTGCTGGGGTGCAGCTGTGTCCGGCCCTAACCCTTTGGAGAAGCTCAGTGTCAGTCTGCTTCATGGCTCCACAGCACCATGGGGCAGAGATGGGAGGGGACCCACATCCTTGATGTGGCACGTGGCCCATACTTGGAGCCTAGAAGATGCAGGATGCATAGGACTTGTCCTGGTAGGGCAGTGCCCGGCACGTGCCGGGTCTGGGTTGGAACTAGCTCCCTGCAGGCTTCTGGCCCATCACTGCAGCTCCTTATGGGGCTTTGAGTGGGGAAAGCACCTGCACAAAAACCCAAGGCCTGGAGTAGCTGTAGGACAAGGCCAAGCGCTACAGGCCAGGCTGGTAAATGCTGAACCCAATAGTGGCAAAATCATCACATGGGCATGAGAAGGACCTGGAGGGGAAGGGGACAGTCAACATTGACAGCAATACCCTCTCTGGCCAGGGCCTATCCTGCTTGGGGCCTTTTCTGTTAAAACCCCTGGCAGAGCTCTTGTCACACAGCCAGTAGCCTTCACCCTGGGAATGGAGGAGCAAAAGCACCCTGGGCTCCAGTGCCAGCCAGGGCCATGTTGCAGAAGGGCCCTGCAGAGTCTCCTGGCTTAGAGCAGGCCAGGGTGATATGTGGCTGTGACTCTTTACCCCTCTCCAGGTTCCAAGTATGTAGGTGTGTAGGTCTCAGCCGGAGGGGAAGAAGGGGCACCAAAGGCTTGGTTTTGCCTCTTTACATCTGTCTCCTGACTCCAGGACATATGGCCTCTTGAGCCAGGCTGGACAGCCCAGAGGTTCAAGGTAAGAGAGTGAAGATTCTTGAGAGAGTCTGAGGGACCCCAAGAGAGAGTCCAGGGACCCTGAGAGCCTGAAGCCTTTAGAGAGCCCTTCCTTCCTGCAGGCTGATGGGGCTGGGGTTTTCGGTGCCTTCCTTCCCGTTCCCTTTCCTCTCACCCTGAGGCACACAGCCCTGGAGTCAAAAGGCCCACAACAGCCTGCAGAGCCTCTCCTGGCTCATCCGGCCATGTACATCAGGAAAGCACACTGGCTATGCAGCTATCTAAGGCCCAGGTGTCCTCTCCATCTGCCCCAGTCATGTGAAGAGTTTCTGGGCTTGCTGTGTGGGCTCAGCAGTGCCTCAAAGGCGTGCTCTGTGTGGGTCTGGGCTGTGTGCATGAAGCCCCTGCCTGTGGGGGTGCTGACCAGTGGTCAGGGCTGGGCAGCAATGCTGAGCTGCCTCACCACTTCTGGGCCCTGTGATCGCAAGTGTACACCTTGCACATGTGGCTAGGCCCAGGGCTGTGTTCTTCCTTAACTGCCACCTCCCCACCAGCTGAGTGGAGGACTTTTCCATCTGGTCACCAACTTGATTGCTGCTACCATTGATCCAGCCGAGGCTACCGTAAGGTACAAGAAGAACTACCTCGACCTACTTCCAACGTTTGACCGATCAAAACATGAGCATGTAATTCAGAATGAGTATTGTCTCCTCTGCAAAGTCACTGTGTGAGTGCTCCCATGTTGAACTCTGGGTGTGGGGGTCACCTCCAGGATGGGAGGTGCAAAGGCTTCAGCCTCTCAGGGACAGCCTGTTATGCTGTGGGAACTGCTGTGGGAAGCCTTCGGGTCTGCCCTGGGAGGTGGGTGCTAGTCCCATGCCCATCAGAGGCAGGACCAGGCTCCAGGGCTGTGTTCCCACACAGGTAGCCTGGGCTGCCCCTGTGGTATGCAAAGCCTGGGTCCTCAGACACCCTCTGTTCTGTCACTGACCTGTGGTTCAGAGGCAAGTAAGGGTTATTATTCTTAGAGTTTCCGAGATGAGCCTCCTGCCTCCCACCCTGGGGAAGAGGGAAAGTGGTGGCTGCTCAGGGTCTGTGGATCTGCAGGGCTGTGTGAGGCACAGGGTGGGGTCTAAGCTACCTCATGGGGCAGGCGTGGCCTCTAGGGCCTCAGCCTGTGCATAGGTGATCACAAGGCTCAGGGTCCCCCTTCAGGGCACTCTGCAGCTCCCTCGTAGGCCTTGCTGTCCTTCCTCTGGCCTTGGGCTCCTGTTCCCTTCCAGATACCTACTTCGCATGCCACATGTGCTGGTCCCCTGGAGCACTCCAGTCCTGAGCCTGGGGCTTTGATGCTCTCCCAGCCTGAACACAAATCTCACAGGTCCTTCCCAATTCTCCCTCCCAGGAGCAAGACATCCAAACACTGCAGTGCTTGTAATAAATGTGTGACCAACTTTGACCACCACTGTAAATGGCTCAACAACTGCATTGGCTCCAGGAATTACTGGTGAGGATAGAGTAGATGAGGAAGGCCCCCATAGTCCACATCAGGGTCACTAGGAGGGAGAGAGTCTGTGGGCACAGGTGAGAGAGCAGAGGGGCGGTGAACAGGATGCTACCTCCTGTCCCCCCACATGGCCAAGCTCAGCGTCCTCTCCCCGTGGTCTCCTTCTTTAGCTTTGACACATGTTCATGGAGTAATCCCAGAAAACACCAGGTTCTGCGAGAGCCAGTCCTGAGTTCATCTTGGGCCTGCCTAGAACACACCTGCAGAGGGCAAAGGCGGGGCTGGGCGGTGGTGGCCCTCAGAACACCTCCTCCTCAGCCTGGGAATATGTGTAAAGGAATTTTAAGAAGTTCAGTTCTAGAAGAGAATAATGGGATCAACTAACTTTTAGTTGAACAAAATACATTAGAAATATTTTAAAGGAATACTTTCTAAGATATAGTGTCATGGCAGAAAGACAC
>CAUYQV010033872.1:0-14440 GCA_963574575.1 Galagoides demidoff | reverse complement strand
TTTGACCCTGCAATTCCTTTATGAGGTATATTCCCAGATGACCAAAAATCACATTACAACAAAGATATTTGTATCAGAATGTTTTTTGCAGCCCAATTCATAATTGCCAGGTCATGGTAAATTGTTGAGTTTTGAGAGTTCTTTCTATAGTCTAAGTCGATGTTTTTAAACCTTTTTCCTCTCACAGCACACTTGAACTTAAACTTCTGCGGCACACTTAAATTATGTTGATAAAAAAAGAGATGATAGGACAGAAAGTATATACTTACTGTGCTTGGAATGGCTTTCAAAAATAATTTAATTAATGATCTTTAAAAATTTCCAGGGCACACCTAAGGTCCTCTCAAGGTACACCGGTTGAAAATCACTGGTATCTCGATACTATTATAGTTCTTAGCCAGACGTGTATCTGCAAATATTTTATACCATGCTGTGGCTTGTTTTTCATCCTCCCAATATGGTCTTTTGCAAGGAAAAAGTTTGTAATTTTGGTGAACTGCATTTTATCAACTTTTCCATTTATGAATTATCCTTCCAGCATCGTTTAGAGATTTTTTTGCTCAGTCCTAGATTCTGAAGATTCCCCCAATGTTTTCCATTACAGCTTTTTATAGTTTTACATTTATGTCTGTAACAAATTAGAGTTTTTTAAAATATATATATAAAGTGTGAAACTTAGATCAAGGTTTATTTTTTTTGGCCTATGGTGTTGCAATTGCACCAGTACCAGTGGTTGAAGAGGCTGTGTTTTTCCTTCGTTAAACTGCTTTTGTGCCTTTGTCAAAAATCAATTGGGCGTCTTGTGTGGGTCTATTTCTGGCTCTTCTCCTCTGTTCCATTGATCTGTATGTCTATTCCTTGCCCGTCCCACGGTCTTGATTACTACAGTGACTTGGTAAGTCTCGAGTGTGGGGAGGCTGACGCTTCTGTTTCACTCCTCGTTAGTTACCTCTGCTAGTTCCTTTGCTTTCCAAATAAATCTGAGACTAATGTTGTGTCTACGTCTATATAATTTATAAAAATACATAAGTAATGTACATACACACAAAAAATTTCTGAAATCTTGACAGAAATTGCCTGAGGAGGATCGACCTCTTTACCGTGTGGGCTCTTCTCATCCACGACCACGGTCGTCTCTCTGTCTATTTAGAACTTTGATCTCTTTCCTCAGCATCACGTGGTTGTTCGTATAAGTCTTTGTTAGATTTACGTCTTAGTATTTCATTTTTTTTTTCAAGGAGTTACACATGTATTACAGTTGTAATTTTGGTGTTCACGTGCTTTTTGTGTGTATAGAAACAATATCATTCTATGACTGTTGTTTTTTAGCTGTTAACATGGGGGATTCTGCTGGTTGATTTTCTCATCCTAAGTCAGCCTCGTATTCATGAAAGAAACCACACTTGGTGATTCTGTGTAATTCTTTTTCATAATACAGGATTCCATTTGCTAATATTTGTGAAGGATTTTTTCATCTATATTCATGTAGCTTAAAATTTTTATTTTTTAGTTCCATAGATTTAGTGGGTACAACTGGAATTTTCATTACACGGACATGTAGAGTGGTAAGTCTACACTTTTAGGGTACCCACCACCTGAATAGTGTACATGGTGGTGGGTACACTTTGGTACAAAATTACCAAGAGGTAATTTTTCATACCTCACTGTATCTCTTCCTTCCTCTCCCTTTTTAGTTTTCTTTTTTTTTTTTTTTATTTAGAGTCACATTATGTCATCCTTGGTAGAGTGCTGTGACATCACAGCTCACAGCAACCTCAAACTCTTAGGCTTAAGCGATTCTCTTGCCTCAGCCTCCCAAGTAGCTGGGTCTACAGGCACCTGCCACACCACCTGGCTTTTTTTTTTGTTGCAGTTGTCATTGTTGTTTAGCTGATCCAGGCCAGCTTTGGTGCATGTGGCCGGCACCGTAACCACTGTGCTGCAGGCACTGAGCCACACTCTGTATGCCCATGTGCAATCTTAGATTAGCTCCTGCTTATAACATGGTGCCTTTGATTTTTCTTTTTCTTTTTTTTTATTAAGTCATTTGCACATAGATCATGAATACATTTATGTCATTATGGGATTCAATGTGTTGATTATTGTACAATTTGGAGTGCTTCCATCCTACTAATCAACATAGCCTTCACCTCATTTACCCAATCACAGCATTAAGACATTTGTGTTCTACACCTGATAGGTCCAACTTGTACTTGCAATATGCTCCATAGGTATGGTCCACCTTGGGATAATGGCCTCCAGTCCATTCAAGTTCCTGTAAATGACACTATTTCATTCTTTATATGGTTGAGTAGACTCCCCTGCTATTGTATGTGTGTGTATATATGTGTGTGTGTGTGTCTGTATGTACAGGGTGGCCATAAAATCCATGTGCAATATTTAAATATTAACACAGCAATTTAAATATTACACATGGACTCCACGGCCACCCTGTACATACACACCACATTTCCCCCATCCACTCATTGGTTAATGGACACTCAGTTGATTCCATCTTTGTGATTGTGGATTGTTCTGTGATATATTTTTTTCACAAAATAACTTCTCTTTTGGGTAGATATCCAATTGCTGAATTGAATGGCAAATCTGATTTCAGTTCTTTGAGAAATCTGCACACTGTTTGCCATAGAGGTTGTACTAATTTACGTTCCCACCAACGGTGGGTTAGCAGTCCCTTTTCACTGCATCCCTGCCAACCTCTAGTGCTTTTTGACTGGTGTAAGATTGTGTCTCATAAAAATTTGGTGATAGTTGGGGATCCGGTTTCATTCTTTGGCCCAGGGGTGTCCAATTTTCCCAGCATCATTTACTGAATGATGCTCTTTTTCTGATGTGTGTTTTGTCTGCTTTGTCAGACATCGGTTGGTTGAAGGCCTATGGTTTAATTTCTGGGTTCTCTCTTCCGTTCCATGGACCCAGGTGCCCACTTTTATGCCAGCGCCATGCTGTTTTGTTTACCATGGCCTTGTAGTATAATTGGAGATTGGGTAAGGTGATGCTTTTAGTTTTGTTCTTTTTGCTTAGGATTGCCTTGTGGGCTCTTTTTGGTTTTATATGAATTTTAGGATTGTTTTTTATAATTCTCTGAAAAATAGTGATGGTATTTTGAGAAGAATTGTGTTGAATCTGTAGATTGCTTTGGGTAGTATAGTCATTTAAAACTGATTCTTCTGATCCACGACCATGGGATATTCTTTCCATTTGTTTGTTGTCATCTACAATTTCTTTCATTGGTGTTTTTTACTTTTTCTTCATGTCACTTTTTTTTGTTTGTTTCCCTTTCTTTTTGTAGTCATTTGGTTTTTTTTTTTTTTGTTAAGATAGTACTAGCTTCATAATTAGGAATAATTCTTTCCTTTATTTTCTGGAAAAGTTTGTATAGCATGGCGCTAATTCTTCTTTCAACGTTTGGTGGGATTCACCAGTCACCTCCTTTTTGAAAATTTAAAAATTACAAACTCAAAATTATTAATCATGACAGGACTATTCACATTGTCTTTTTCATATTGGATGAGTTACAGTAGATTGCATTTTTAAGAAACTTGTCCATTTTGTTTTAGTCATTGAATTTACGGGTGTAGACTTGTTCATAGTACTCCCTACTATCCATCGGATGTCTGCAGGTTTCACGGTGATATCACCTGTTTTATTCTTCCTATTAATAATTTGTGTTTTCTCTCTTTTCTTCTTTTGTTGGTTTTACTAGAGGTTTGTTAATTTTATTGATGTTTCCAAAATCTAGCTCTTTGTTTTGTTGATTTTTCTCTGTGGCTTTTTGTTTTCAATTTCATCTATTTCTACTGCTTTATCATTTATCCTTATGCTTGCTTGGGTTTATTTTGATTTTCCTTTCTAGGTTCCTGAGGGGAGAGCTCAGATTATTGATGTGTGACATTTCTATTTTCTAATGTATGGCTCACTTACTACTATACCTTTCCCTCTCAGCATTGTTTTAACTGAGTCCCACAACTTCTGATTTGTTGTATTTTTATTTTCATTCCATTCAATGTATTTTTGCTTTTATCTTCCTGGAGGCTTCCTGCTTAGCCCTTGGGTTACTCAGAAGTGTGTTGTTTAGTTTCCAAGGGTTTGGAGATTTTTCTGTTACCTATGTGATTCTACTGTGGTTAGAACATGTATTTTGTATGATTTAAGTTCTTCCAAATTTGTTGAGGTTTGTTTTTATGGAACAGGATATGGCCTATTTTTGTATATATTCCCAGGACAGATGAAAAGAATGTGTATTCTTCTGCTGTGAGGTGACTTGTTTTGCAAATAGTTATTCTTGTTGGTTGATGGTGTTGTTGAATTCTTCTGTATCTTTGCTGATATTCTTTATAGTTGCTGATAGAGGGGACTTCCTGTGCTCAACTATAGCTGTGACATTGTCAATTTCTTCTTTCAGTTCTGTCAGTTTTTGCTTGCTATATTTTTAGCTCTTTTGTTTGGTGTATACACATTTAGGGCTGCCATGTCTTCCTCCTGGGTTAATCACTTTATCATCATCTACTTTCTTTCTCTGTCTCTAGTCATTTTCTTTGCTCAAAAGTATATTGTATCTGATGTTAATCTAATAAGTACTGCCTTCATTTCATTAATGTTTGTGAGATATATCTTTCCCATCCTTTTGCTTTCAATGTGTCTACATTGATATATGTATATATTTGAAATGATCTTCTTTTAGGATGGTTCTAAATTTATCTCTGCTATTTCTTCTATGTCTTTTAATTGGTATATTTAAGACATTTACATTTAATATAATTATTAACATGTTAAAGATTCATTCAGCTATTGTTTTTTGTTTTTCTTTCTGTGGTTTCTCTGTTTACTTTTTAAATCTTTCTGTGGGTTGCTTTAACACTTTTATGCAATTCAATTTTGACTTATCTGCAATGTTTTAAAGTGTATTTCTCTGTGTAAGTTTTTAGCAGTTGGTTTAGTTATTATGTTATTTATACATAACTTATAAGAGTCCTGGTGTCATCATTTCACCAATTGAATGATATACCTTATCTTCTCCACTTTTAATGTCATTGTCTTAAATGTTTTCCCCACATACATTTATTTCCCTACATACATTTAGAAACATGTCCAAAAGTGTTATAATTATTTTTAAAATTTCATATTAATATGAAGGTACAAATGAATAGGTTACAATGTTTGCATTTGTTAGGTAAGGTCCCTGTTGTAGTTGTGTCCCACACCCAGGGGAGTTCCATGCTCCCTTACATTATACCCCTTGGGTGGGAGTACACCAATCTCCCTCCTGCTTCTCCCCTTAACTTGAATTAAATTGAGTTTTTCTCTTGTGTTAGTTCATCTATTGGCTTCATATTAGTATTGAGTACATTGGATACTTGCTTTTCCATTCTTATGATACTTTACTAAAAGAATATTCTTCAACTCTATCCAGGATAATACAAAAGATGTAAAGTCTCTATCTTTTTTTTGTGGCTGAATGGTATTCCTTTTATACATACATATACCATCATGTATTGATCCATTCACAGGTTGATGGGTAGTTGGGTTGATTCTACATCTTGGCGATTGTAAATTGAACTGTGATAAACAATCTAGTGCGAATGTCCTTATGGTAAAAATTCTTTTTCTTCTGGGTGGATGACTATTAATAGGATTGCAGGATCAAATAGAAGGTCTAATTTGAGTTCTTTGAGGATTCGCCATACTTTTTTTCAAAGAAGTTGTATTAGTTTGAAGTCCCACAAACAATGTAGAAGTGTTTCCTTCTCTCCACGTCCATGCCAGCATCTTCAGCTTTGGGACTTTGTGATGTGGGCTGTTCTTACTTGGGGGTTAGGTGATATCTCGCAGTGGTTTTGATATGCATTTATTAGATGAGTAGGGATGATGAGCATTTTTTCATATGTTTGTTGCCCATATGTTTGTTTCTATTGTTCTCTCTTCCAGGGAAAGTTCTACTCATGTCTCTTGGCCAGTGATAGATGGGATTGTTTGTTCTTTTTTGTTGATTAGTTTGAGTTCCCTGTAGATTCTAGTTATCAATCTTTTGTCAAATTTGTAACAATCAAATATTTTTTCCCATTCTGAAGATTGTCTTTTTTCTTTAATTGCTGTGTCCTTAGCCTAAAAGTGCTGTAATTTTTGCTTCAACTATCAAATATAAGTTGGACAACTGAAGGCAACAGAAGCCTGTTTACCCATATTCTTTGCTTACTGTATTCCTTTCTAATGTTTCAAATGTTCTTCTACCATCCATTCTGTTCTGTGTTTTGAGAACTTCCTTTAGACATTCTTTTAGAGTAGATCTGCTAATGACAAATTCTCTTAGTCCCCTCCCCATTGGAGAATGTCTTAATTTCCTCTTGATTACTGGAGGATATTTTTGCTAGGTATAGAATTCTGAGTAGGCAGTAGTTTTAGCATTTGAAAAACATTATGTTACTTCCTCTGGCCTCTATAGTTTGTGATGAAAAATCTACTGTTATTCTAATCACTTTCCCCATATATTAGTGTGTCATTTTTCTTTGTCTGTTTTCAAGATTTTGTCTTTGACGTTAGTTTTCAGAAATTTAATTATGATATAGCATGGAATTTTTTGTATTCATTCTGTTTGGGCAAACTCAGCTCCTTGAATCTGTAGATTTATATCTCTTGCCAAATTGTAGACATTTTCAGCCTCTCCTTTGTTGAGTACTTTTCAGTCCTGTTCTCTTTCTCCTTTCATTTCAAAGCTTTGTAAAATGAATGTTGTATATTTTGTAATATGTCCTACAAGTCCCTGAGGCTCTGCTGTATTTTTAAGTCTATTTTCTTCTCTGTTGTTTAGATCGAATGATTTCTATTGTTCTCTCTTCCAGTTGACTGATTCTTTCTTTTGTCCCCTCCCTTCAGCTCCTAAGCTCATTCACTGAGATAAATTTGGTTATTATATTTTTGAATTCTTCATTTTCCATTTGCTTCTTCTTTATATCTTTTATTTTTCTGTTCGGTGAGACTCAACTTATTTAAAATTGTTCGCAATTGCTAACTGAAGAATTTTTAAGATGGCTACTTAAAAATCTCTGTCAGATAATTCTAGTATCTTTGTCCTATTGGTGTTGGCATCTAATTGTCATTTTCATTCAGTTTGAGACCTTCTTCTTTATGATATAATGAGTGCATTTTCTCTTGAAACCTGGGAATTTGTATTATATTGTATGCAACCCTCTGGATCTTACTTAAACCTTCTGTTTCAGATGGTTTTCTCCAATACTACTCTAGCAGGGGAATGGAGACCCATCTATCAGTTTTGGCTTCACCTGTTTCACAGCTTGTTGTTTGGAGCACACACATTTAGGATTGGTATGTCTTCTTAGTGGGTTAATCCTTCTATCCTTATTGTGATGTCACTCTCTGCATCTGATAATTTTATTTTATCCAAAGTCTATTTTATATGTTATAAATATACTACCTCCAGGTCCCTCAGGTGACTCCTGTTGATACCTGAGGGAGTAGGATCCTCACTGCCCCCTCTACTGACACTATTGGGGAAGGGGTTCACTGGGGGGAAAGTCTCTACACTTGCCTTTCTCTGACATCAGCTCAACATGGATGTTGGGATTCCTCGTGGGGATGGAAGCCTAGACTACCCATTTGTCCCTTACTATTAAGTCTCTTAACAGTAAGTTCCTTCCATCCCTAGACTACCCATTTGTCCCTTAATAGTATAGGACAAATGGGTAATCTAGGCTTCCATCTGTGGCATTTGACTGGAGTAGAGTGGTTATTGTCTCTCTTTCTCTCCCTCTCTCTTTCTATTTTTTTTTGGGGGGTGGGGCTTGTTAGGATACCCCTTTCCTTCCCCTATGGCTAGAGAAAGCAGGCTTTTGTTGGGGCTCTTTTATTGGTCTGTTCCAATTCAGTTTCCAGGTTTCTGACTTTAGTTCATTTTTACTTGAAGCTAGAAGAAAACCCAGGGAGCTCACTGCTATATCATTTCTTGGGTCTCAAGGTCCCTAGCCAGTTTACTGTAGTTTTGCCATTTTTCAGATCTCTTATGTTTGTTTTCTATATGATGCTTATGCTTTTTAGTTGTAGTTAGTGAGAAGAAGATAGAAAGGATCGTCTACTCCATCTTCCTGGAAGAATAGAAAGAAAGCTAATTTTATTTACAATTAAATAAAATATTTCATGGATTTAAAGTTGAAGCTATGCCATGAATTATGTTCAGAGAAATCTACCTCTTATCCCTTTGTTTTCCACTCTGTTTCTTCCCTCTGCATCTACAGCTAATTATCTTTTAGAGTTTTGATTGTTTTTTAAATTTTATTTACTTATTTTCTTTTTTTAAAATTTCAAATTAACATGAGGACACACATTTTTACATTATGTTGCTTTCACTTCTAATGTAAAGTTCAAGTTGTAGTCAAACACTTCACTCGAGGGTATGCTGAACACCCTCACGTTACGAATATTAGGTGAGATCTCACTAATTGCCCTTCTTTCTCCTTCCTCCCCCTTCCCCTTCTCACTAGACTATATTTTTGTTTTACTTTCATGTGGGTATGTAGTCATTTGTCTATTGGCTTCATATTAGTATTGAGTACATGGGAATTTTTTTTTTATATATTTTTGAGATACTTTATTAAGAAGAATGTGTTTCAACTCCATCCAAGTAAACACAAAAGATGTACAGTCTCCATCTTTTCCTGTGGCTGAGTAGTACTCTGTGATGTACACGTACCAGTTTGTTTAATCCATTCATGGGTTTATGGGCATTTGGGCTGCTTCTATGTCTTGGCAATTGTGAATTGCGCTGCAATGAACTGTTTTTTTTTATTTTAAAAGCATAAGTAACTGTGTGTGTGTCCTTTCCTTTCTTAGATAAATGACACCATACAAAAACACTTTTCTCCACCTTACTTTTTATTTAATAATATATCCCAAAGGTAATTCCCTATCAGTATATGGAGATATTTCTATTCATTCTTAAAGTGGCATAGTGATCCACTTTTATGGATGTACTACAGTTTATTCAACTAGTTCATTTCTTTTTCAGGGTAGCAAAGAGATTTTATTTAGGAAGAACAAAGAGAAAGTTTAGCACTTCCAAAGAGAGTTGGAAGTGGGTCTCTCTAATGAAGGAGAGAAGGTAAAAGAGACCAACTAATTTATCACCTAAAGGCAGAAATGGGCAGGCAGGGTGGCTCATTCCTGTAATCCCAGCACTCTGGGATTGAGCTCAGGAGTTTAAGACCAGCCCAAGCAAGAGCGAGACCCCATCTCTAAAAATAGCTGGGCATGATGGCAGGAGCCTCTAGTCTCAACTACTCAGGAGTCTGAGGCAAGAGGATCCCTTGAGCCTAAGAGTTTAAGGTTGCTGTGAACTATGACACCATGCCACTCTGCCAAGGGTGGCAAAGTGAGACTCTGTCTCACTGAAAGACAGAAGTCGTTTCCAGTCTTTTACCAGTACAAGTAAGGCTGCAATGAATAGCACTGTGCTTCCATCATTTTGTATTTTTGCTGCTGTATCTTTGTGTTAAGAGTCCTAATTAGATGTGGGATTGCTGTGTCAAAAGGTAAATGCCTAAGTAACTTCATCAGATATTGTGACATTATTTTTAACATAAAAATTGTTATTATTAACATAATAACTCACTTATTAAATAGTAAATTCACAATGAAGGTAACGTCATATGGTTGTAAGAGTCCATGGAATTTGAGTTTTTGCTGTGACTATGACTTCAGAGTCTGTAAGGAGGGTCAGACTTAGAGACCCTTGGGTTATGATACAGTGGTAAGCTATATCAGAATATTAGCAGTGAAGACTTTCTGAACTATAAGTAATGGAATAAAACAAATAAATTAGTATAAATAATATGCTTGTAGTTTGTGGTGAAAATAAGTCTCTGAGTCATGAAGGTGCAGATTTACTAAGACTACCCTGAGATGTGTAAGAAACAAATGGTGTCTTCACTTTTTAAACTACTCTGCCCTCCTCAAGACCTGTGGGGAATAAGGCTTCCAAATTTTAGTTCAATCTGGAAAATGCAATGTAAGACAGCCTCTTGGGTTCCCTCTGATTCTACTCCTATTCAAGATGTGACTTGGTGGGGAGCACTCACAGGACTTGGTGATGAAGGGAAAAAGGAGGAAATCTTTTTTTTAATCCATAGTTTCTTTATGCTTTAGGTAAAGTACAAATATATATACTCACTACTTGTTTCTTTTATGCAAAGAATATAAACTTCCATTAATATAAAAAGTACTGAATAGGTAAATGCATGGAAGGAAGGTAAATTGCTCAAGGGTGGGGTGGGGTGGGGTGGGGTGGGATGAAGAGTGGCTACACCACTTTGATCTATTTTATTTTATTTTTATTAAATCATAAACACATAGATCATGTATACATTAATGCATTTATGGGGTACAATGTGCTGATTTCAAATAGAATTAGGATGTTTACATCACCCTGGTTAATATATACCCCATCTCGTTTACTTAATCATTGTGTTAAGACATTTATACTCTATACTTAATAGATCTGACATGTACACTTGCATTATGCACCATAGTGTGATCCCACCATTCACCCTCCCTTGATCTAACCTTCCTCCTCTCCTCCTATCCCCCCTCCTCCCTCCTTCATCCTGGGCCATAGTTGTGATCTTTTCTTCATATGAAAGTGTGAGTGATTATAAATTGGTTTCGTAATAGTACTGAGTACATTGGATATTTTTTCTTTCATTCTTGAGATACTTTACTAAGTAGGATATGTTCCAGCTCCATCTATGTAAAAGAGGTAAAGTCTCTATCTTTTTTAAGGCTGTGTAATATTCCACGGTATACATATACCACAATTTATTAATCCATTTGTAGGTCGACGGGCATTGGGGCTTCTTCCATGACTTGACTATTATGAATTGAGCTACAATGAACAATCTGGTGCAAATATCTTTGTTATAAAGCAATTTTTGGTCTTTTGGATATATACATAGTAGAGAAATTGCAGGATCAAATGGCAGGTCTACTTTTAGATCCCTGAGTATTCTCCATCCTTCTTTCCAAAAGGGATGTATTAGCTTGCACTCCCACCAGCAGTGCAGAAGTGTTCCCTTTTCTCCACATTTACACCAACATCTGTAGTTTTGGGATTTGTTATGTGGAGTTTGTTTGTTATTTTTTTTTTTTACTGGGGTTATATGAAATCTCAAAGTGGTTTCAATTTGAATTTCTCTGATGATTAAAGATGATGAGCACTTTTTCATGTGTCTGTAGGCCATGCACCTGTCTTCTTCAGAGAAGCTTCTGTTCAAGTCCCTTGCCCACAATGAAATGGGATTACTTGTTCGTTTCTTATTAATAAGTTTGAGTTCTCTGTGGATTCTGGTTATCAAACTTTTTTCAGAAGCATAACCTGCAAACATCCCCTCCTATTCTGAGGACTGTCTGCTTACTTTACTTTGTTCTTGGCTATACAGAAACTTTTTAGTTTGATCAGATCCCAGTAATGTATTTTTGGTGTTACTTCAATTGCCTGGGGGATCCTCTTCATAAAGTATTCTCTCAGGACAATTTCTTTAAGTGTTGCCCCTGCACTCCCTCCAAAAATCTTTATAGTTTCATGTCTTAAGTTTAAATCTTCTATCCAGTGAGAGTCAATTTTTGTTAATGGTGAAAGGTGTGGATCTAGTTTCAGTCTTCCACAAGTCACTAACCAATTCTCCCAGCACCATTTGTTAAATAGGGAATCTTTCCTCCAATTTATATTTTTGATGGACTTATCAAAGAGCAAATGACAATAAGTATCTGGGTTTATCGCTTGGTTCTCAATTCTGTTCCATACATCTACCTCTCTATTTTTGTGCCGATACCATGCTGTTTTGATCACTATAGATTTATAGTATAGTTTGAAGTCTGGTAGTGTGATTCCTCCTGATTCGTTTTTATTTCTGAGTAATATCCTGGCCATTCAAGGTTTTTTCTGGTTCCATATAAAACAAAGTATTATTTTTCCCCAGATCTTTAAGGTATGACGATGGTGCTTTGATAGGGATTGCATTAAATTTGTAAACTCCTTTGGATAATATGGACATTTTAACAATGTTGATTCTTCCCAGCCATGAGCATGATATATTTTTCCATTTGTTAACATCTTCAGCTATTTCTTTTCTCAGAGTTTCATAATTCTCTTTATAGAGATCTTTCATGTCCTTTGTTAGGTAAATTCCCAAATATTTCATCTTCTTTGGCCCAACTATAAAGGGAATAGAGTCCTTGGCTGTTTTTTCAGCTTGACTATTATTGGTATATATAAAAGCTACTGATTTGTGAGTATTGATTTTGTATCCTGGGATGCTGCTGTATTCCTTGATCACTTCTAAGAGGTTTGTAGTTGAGTCCCTAGGGGGTTTTCCAGTTATAAAATCACATCATCTGTGAAGAGTGAAAGTTTTAGGTCCTCTGACCCTGTTTGTATACCCTTGATACCTTCTCTTGCCTGATTGCGATGGCTAAGACTTCCCTTACAATGTTAAAAAGCAGTTGAGATGGTGGGTAACCTTGCCTGGTTGCTGATCTGAGTGGAAATGTTTTCAATTTTACTCCATTCAATATGATATTGGTTATGGGTTTGCTGTAGATGGCCCCTATCAGTTTAAAAAAAGTCCCTTCTATACCTATTTTCTTAAGTGTTCTGATCATGAAAGGATGCTGGATATTGTCAAAAGTTTTTCTGCATCAATTGAGAGAATCATATGGTATTTGTTTTTTTGTTTCTGTGGTATATTATATTTATAGATTTATGTAAATTGAACCAAACTTGAGACACTGGGATAAAACCTACTTGGTCATGGTGTATAATTTATTTGATATATTGCTAGATTCTGTTTGCTAGGATTTTATTGAATATTTTTGCATCTATGTTAATTAAAGATATTGGTCTATAATTTTCTTTTCTTGTTGGGTCTTTTCCTGGTTTTGGAATCAGGGTGATATTTGCATCATAGAATGTGTTGGGAAGTATTCCTACTTTATTGATGTTTTGGAAAAGGTTAAGTAATATAGGTACTAGTTCCTCTTTAAAGGTTTGGTAGAATTGTGATGTGAAGCCATCTGGTCCCAGACTCTTCTTTTTTGGGAGATTTTGTATAGTTGATTCTATTTCAGTGCTTGATATAGGTCTGTTCAGCATTTCCAATTCTTTCTGATTAAGTCTAGGAAGTTGGCGTGCTTCCAAGTATTGGTCAATTTCTTTCAGATTTTCATATTTCTGAGAATAAAGATTTTTATAGTATTCATTAAGGATTCTTTGAATTTCTGAGGTGTCTATTGTTATTTTGCCTTTGTCATTTCTGATTGATGATATTAGGGACTTTAATTTTCTATTTTTTGCTTAGGTTGACCAAAGGTTTATCAATTTTGTTGAATTTTTCAAAAAACCTACTTTTTGATTCATTGATCTTTTGAATAATTCTTTTTTGATTTCATTTAATTCTGCTCTAATTTTAGTTATTTCTTTTCTTCTGCTGGGTTTGGGATTGGAATTGGAATGTTATTCCTTTTCTAGTTGCTTAACATGTCCCATTAAGTTATTGACTTCCTCTCTTTCTGTTCTCCTGAGGAAGGCTTGCAATGCTATAAATTTCCCTCTTAGGACTGCCTTTGCAGTATCCTACAGGTTCTGATAATTCATGTCTTCATTATTGTTTTGTTCCAAAAATTTGGCAATTTCCTTCTCTTCTCACAGAAGAGAAATTTCTTCTCTTCTATGACCCAGCTATCATTTAGCATAAGGTTATTTAGTTTCCATGTCTTTGTATGAGTATGAAGATTCCTGTTATTGGTGAGTTCAACTTTTATTGCATGATGATCCAAGAAAATACAAGGAATAATTTCTATACTTTTAAATTTGCTGAGGGTAGACTTGTGACCTAAGATGTAATCAGTTTTGGAGGATGTTCCATGGGTTGATGAGAAGCATGTGTATTCAGTTTTGTTAGGATGAAATGTTCTGTAGATGTCTGTTAAACTCAATTGTTGTGTGGTGAAGTTTAAGTCCAAAATTTCTTTGCTTAATTTCTTATTGGAGGATCTATCCAACACTGCCAAAGGGGTGTTAAAATCTCCAACTATTATGGTCTTGGAAGATATTAAATTGCTCTTGTCTATTAGGGTCTCCCTTATAAATTGAGGGGCATTCTGGTTGGGTGCATAAATGTTAATAATTGACATCTCATCATGTTGAATGTTTCCCTTAACAAATATGACGTGACCATCCTTGTCTTTCCTTACTTTTGCTGGTTTTAAGCCTAAGGTATCTGCAGATAAAATTGCCACCCCTGCTTTTTTCTGGTTTCTGTTGTCTGGATTATGGATGTCCATCCCTTCACCCTGAGTATTGGCATTGTTGGGGATGGCCATCACTTGGGTATTGGGTATGGTGGAATGATTAATA